>PVIY010033369.1:0-28105 GCA_004026745.1 Myrmecophaga tridactyla
ATGAAAAAAATAAATTTAGTTTGAAATGCTAGTGATAAACGAAAGCAAGGGGTAAGGGGTATGGTATGTATAATCTTTTTTTCTCTATTATTGTTTTATTTCTTTTTCTGATGTCTCTTTATTTCTTTCTCTAAATCGATGCAAATGTTCTAAAAAATGATGAATATGCAACTATATGATAATATTAAGAATTACTGATAGTATATGTAGAATGGAATGATATATTAATGTTCTTTTGTTAAGTTTTTTAATTAATAAAAAGTTTAAAAAAATATATATTAGTAGACTGAATCCGATAGCATATTTCAAAAGTGATACAATTGACTGTGGTTTTTCTAGAACTTAAAATATTATTTCAATATTAGAAATGTTGTATAATAGCATATTAATAAATCCATGAGAAAACTCATGTAAATGTCTTCATAACTACTAAAATTCTCTCACAAAAATTCAACACTTACCACTGATAATAAATAATACTTCATAAAAAAGGAAAAAAAAAAAAAAAAGTTTTCTTGAGTGATAAACCTTTCTTCCATGACATCTATTATCATTTTCTGAGTTATATCTAAGTATTTCAATTAATAATTGAATTTCAATTAGTAATTGCAGAGTTAGAATCATAACACAATTTGGGGAATGCTGATTATATATAGTCCCACAGTCTGGATAATAATCGTTCAAATGATGTAACTCAGTCATTAACCCCTGCATATATATTACTAGAGTTTGATCATGATTATATTTTAAGTTTAGTGTAATCCTATTCTGTTGTCCAAGAGGTTCACTGATTTTAAAACTATTTTAGAAGTCCAAGTTGGTTGTATACTTTTGTAAGAAAATAACGTTTTTATACAGGTAAGATTAAGAATGGGTATATAATGAGAAGTTTTGGGGTTTCAAGTAGAGTTGCAGTTTTCTACAGCTTGTTTCTTATGTTTAACTCAGTTTTAAATAGAAACAGTGTTATGTTGATGGATCTAAAGTAAGATGAACCTAAAGTAAGGACCTTTAGACCTTTAAAATGATTAAAATGCTATAAAAATATTGCTTTCTTAAGAAAATTTTTTTAATTTGGAATTGTCTATGAATTGATTTTATTATGGTATTCCATAATTTGCTTACAGGATTATTTTAGCAGTTTAGCTAATGTATAATTTAACCTAGCTTGATGAGTAAAACTGAATAAATGTACTTAGTGGTTAACTGTAGTCCATGGTTTTAACTTAGGTTCACTGTTTGAGTTGAACAGTCCCATGTTTTTTTTTTTTCTTAAGATTTGACTGATCATCTTGTATATCAAGATTATAAGAGATCGTATTATATGAATTGGCTATTCAGAGACCTTATATATTTTCTGGTTTTTAACTCTGCGTAGGTGATTTCTTGTTTTATTTCATGAAAACATGCTTTTTTCGTTATAGTATTTAGAGTTATATTCTTGATTTGCCCCTCCCCTTTTATTGAGTAACATAGGTGGTAGAAGATACAGAAAATAGTTATTACCAAATTATTTATGTTTTAAAAAGTATAAATTGCTCTTATCTTTCACTCCCACAGCAGATATTTATTAAAAAGCAGGCTACCATTTCTGATAGGTTCTACTTTAGCAACAAACTCTACTGCTAGCTGATTCATGAACGCTCTAAGTTGTTGGAAGCTATTAGCTGTCATAAAACAGGCGAGGTAGTTATGAGATTTTCAGTTCCATTATCTTTTTGGCACGAAGAAAGCTGTATTTCATCATATATATATCTGTCATCAAGAGTATCTAGACCTGTTCTATTTTATCCTTTTCCACTTTTTACATCGACACCATTTTAAATACTGAATTTTTTTCAAGGGTGAATGAGAACATTTTTGTTCATCATCATCTGATATGCAGTAATTTAAGTAGATTCTTCATTTCAAATATTGGTGCTAGAAGGCATAAAGCTGGCAGCAGAAGTAACCTGGTATAAAATGGAAATTTACTGTGACATATTCAGACTTAGCAGTTTGTATATCATCTTCCCTCATTGTAGTTAGAAATTTAAATGCTGTCTGGATTTTAGTTACTTGAAGACTTCATTTTTTGCAGTATGTAAAGTACTTATGTTTTATTTCCCATTTTCTCAGTCCTCTATTAGTTTGTACTATTTTTCTTTTGCCCGGTTATATCCTTTGGGAACCCTACATAAACTAAGCTGTTTTCTTATGTGATGAACATGAAAGAAAAATCCTTTCAGGAGGAGAAAATTGTCAGAATGATAGCTAAGAACAACAACAACAATAAAAAAAAAGGTGGAGGGAAAGATATTCAATCTATCTTTTGTTTGCTCACTTCACATTTCATGCCACATTACTACTTCCCATACAGACTTGACTGAATAGCCTACTGATAGCAGTTCTGGGGCAAGCACAATTACCCAGCAACATGAGGATTTTCATCAGTGCCAAGTAGGATTGTTAGTTCACAACATGAGAGCAGCTAATAGAGCTGATAGGTTGGGCAGTTTGGTTGGCATGACTGCTTTGTGTTAAATGTTGAGAGAGGTTCTGTGTTGGGCTGTTGATTGTAGCATATACAGATCTCTCAACTCTGACTTCTGGGATGGAAGCACATGAATCCAAAGCAGTGTGTCATTTCCATTAAAACTCATATTTATAAATATTTTGGAGTCTTATTTGACTGCTTGTTAATTAACAATTTAGAGGTTTTTCTTTGATAACAAAAGGTTTTAAAGCTTTATTTTGGTGCATTACTTTGCTTTAACATGTTTCCAGTTGGATTTGCCCATATGTTTTGTTTTGTTTTTTAACATGATCAGGCACCAGGAATCGAACCCAGGTCCTCTGGCATGGCAGGCAAGCATTCTTGCCTGCTGAGCCACTGTGGCCTGCCCTGCCCATATGTTTGTTCAGGAACACACACAGAAACTCACACACATTTTACTAGTTTTCATTATGATTTTTACATATTGTGCAGCAGATGTAACTTGACAAAGAAAATACTTTTTTGTAAATTAAGTTATTAGATGACAATACAGGCATACCTCGGAGATATTACAGTTTGAGTTTCAGAACACTGCGTTAAAACAAGTCACATGAGTTTTTTGGTTTCCCAGTAAACCGAAAAGTTATGTTTATACTACACTGTAGTTCATTATGTGTGCATAGCATTATGTCTTTAAAAATGTACCTATCAATTAAAATGTGACATACAAAGTGAGCACATGCTGTTTGAAAAACGGTGCCGTGTACTTGCTTGATGCAGGGTTGCTAAACCTTTATTTTGTAAAAAACACTATCTGTGAAGTACAATAAAATGAGATCTGCCTGTAATAGGATAAATAATGCAGTTTCGCAGTTTTTATGAAAGAGGTCACCTAGCCTAGGGAACACTAAAATGTCAATAAAATTATCAACATTTAGGTTCAAAAGTTCTACTAATCTTAACTTCTTTATTCACATATACAGGTGAGGCATACTCTGTTCTGTTGAATACTGTTTATTATTTCAAGCAGTCCATAGTGAAATATTCTGTAAAGTGTACTTTCAAATATGTTTATGTCCATAGTTACTCTGTAAAGTTAACAGTTTAAAAGATAAATGCGTTTATCTGAGAATATGATTAAATGATAGAAGTAAAATTTCCTCTAAGAGCTATCTTAATTCCTTTATATCCTGAACATATGCTGTTTTGAATTAAGGAATTTATTTGGTTTCACTTTTCTTAAAAGTTGTAAAATTATTTTTTGCCTAGGAAGAGGAGTATGTATCTACTGCTCCTGATCCTCCAAGTCAGCATTTACGTGGACATGGAACAGGCTTTTGCTTTGATTCAAGGTAAATTTTTTTTCCTTTGTAGATTTTGAATTTTATAGACTACTTGTTCTTGTTAGAAATTTGTTAGAAATGCAGATGCTCAGAGCCATATCTCAGATCTACTGAACCAGAGCCTATGGAGGTGGGGCCTGGGAATACATATTTTCACAAACTCTGGGGCTTCTGATGTACGCAGTTCTTTGAAAAACAGTGCCTATAAAAACTCTGTGTTTAAATGGAATGGATGCTACTGGGAAATTATTCATCCTTACAGTTTTTTGAAAGGCGTTTTCTATTATTTAACAATTGAGAAATTCTTGGCACTAAGCCCCATTTTACGTATCATGATTGTATTTCTGGAATTTTAATGAAATAGCTTTTGTCAGTCTTATTGTAAAACTAAGTTAGAGGGTGGTGTGAAGGTGGCTCAGTGGCAGAATTCTTGCCTGCCATGCTGGAGACCCAGGTTTGATTCCCGGTGCCTGCGCATGCAAAAAAAAAAAAAACTAAGTTTGGGGCTTTGTAATGAGTTACAGTTGTCAGTTGCAACCGTATAGAAATAGGAAAAGAGTTTCTGGAATAAAGGCCTTTAAAACATTTAGTAAGTTGTACTAATAGGAATATCAGCTAATCGGGTATTTGTAATCTTATCATATACTGGAGATTTCTTGTTGTTATAAACTTACTAGAAGTATGTAATTCTTTCATTTTCCTATTTCTTCAAGCTTTGATGTTCACAAGAAGTGTCCCCTCTGTGAATTGATGTTCCCTCCCAACTATGATCAGAGCAAGTTTGAAGAACATGTTGAGAGTCACTGGAAGGTGTGCCCAATGTGCAGCGAGCAGTTCCCTCCTGACTATGACCAGCAAGGGTTTGAAAGGCATGTTCAGACCCATTTTGACCAGAATGTTTTAAATTTTGACTAGCTACTTTTGACTAACATACAGTTTAGCAGTTTAAAAAAATCACATCAAGCAGACAATTTGGGAGTCTTCAAGGTGTCACTTTCACGAGCCCTCTATCACACTTTTCTGACCAACAGCTACTTTGCAGTTTGGTATTACTAGGGTTGGGGACAATCTTTGACTAACCAATAAATATTATTTTAACCTGTGTTAGTTAGTCTTAACCTGCTTTAAGAAAAGGAGTTCTTGTGTTTGTGTCTTTATTTATTCCTCAGTTTGTGAAATTGTATAGATAAAGGATACAGGGATTATTTTAGTGTTACCATACTGAAATAATATGTATGTATAGTGTTAGATTATTAGCAGAATATTTACAAGTTTTTGTTGACCTTGTTGATTGAGCATGACTACTAAATATTATGTAATAAAAAGAATTTATCATAAGTCTTGCAAAGTAATTCCTTGAATACAGAAATCTCCATAATTTAGCTCATGAAATTAAAATTTTTTTAATCCTCTGTAGACAAGCCCCTGCATTTAGAATGAAATTAACATGCTTGCAGTGTAGCATATATTCTTTTTATATGTGAAATGTTTGCTTTGGGAATTAATAAGAAGATTGCTTTAGGGCTCTAATTTTATGACAAAATTTTAGAATAACTTGAATGATAATTTTTTAAACTGTCTTAAACTTGTATTCACATGTAATGGGAAAATTGATCAAGATAAGTCAGTGCAGTTGTTTTCATATTAAATGATCTGCTGAAGTGGTATTTGTGGTGTGAAATCACAGAATATGTATTAGTATCTTTTTCACATTTTCCTGATCAGAATATAACTGAAATAAAATTTCTCATTAAGTGATTAAAAATATATAGCAAAAATCCAAATCAAAGTAATGAATTTTTAGTTATGTCTCTTTCCTGCTGTTGTACAGTACTCTCATTAACATTAAAGAAATCAAATTTTTGGAGGTTTGTGGGTAATTTCATTGTCATATTTATTTGTGATAGTTTCTTATTGACCTGTTCTATTTTGAGCATCCTTTTTGGTCTAAAAACTGAAAAGTCTGAACTCTATTTCTTGCTTATTTTTTCTTTCTCTTTTAAAATGTGAAAATTAAGAATTACTTAACCTACTCTTGATTTTGCTGCTTTTGTAGTTACCAAAGTATTTAAACCTGTTCTGAGGAAACTAGCTGGTTTGGATGTTGACCAGCAATTCAGACTTGGTGGCATCTTGGTGTACTGTATGTTAGCTGTGTGCAAACATGTCGTATATGTGTTTCTAGGAGCAGAATTTGTGTATTACTGGAATCCTCTGAGAAGGTTTTTTTTGGGTCAAAAGGCAAAAATATATTAGGCAGTCAGATACCAAATGTTAGGAAATAGTAATCTTGGGAGGCAGTAGTATTGAAGACTCCATGTTTTACCTTCCTGAAATGTTAACTGTATTCAGGTAAAATACATTCAATGATATGGGTGTTTTTATCGCATCAGTTAATAATTATGGACCACATTAGCCTAGGAGTAAGTATCTGAAGATTACAGTACTATTACCAGTAAAATCAGATTGCTCCTCTTCCTAGCCTAGAACTTACTTTTAAATGGTTTTTGGCCCCAAGTTTATAAGAATCTTGTTATTAGTAGAAATGCAGTGTAGTCTAATCTGAGTAAAAAATTGAGGGGGATGAAATCTACGTGCATTAACTGAATTCTGCTAGGTAATTGGCAGCCTATGTTTGAACAAGGCAGTGAATGGTTATGTCCATACCCCCTGATAAACTTGACACTGTTTTTCATGATGGAGATGAATGAAAATAAAGAGCCATGTTTATTTTGGGTCAGAGGCAGTTTATTTTAAGTGTGATTTCATTTACATTTATAAGCAGCTTTTCTTGACAGGAATTTTGATTCACTAAATTGCCTTCAGTTCTAAAACAAACCTCTGTTACTTTCAAACTTAATGTGCTCCGTTTCCAACAAAACATATGAAAATATAATTTAAAGCACAGTTTTCACAGACACAGTACAATACATTCACTATACACGGTATAACAAAATATTCCCATCCTTACCTGCTTAGTAATACTGTCACAATGAAAAAGTAAATAGAAATTGGAATTTGTTTTATAGTTTAAAGAAATTTAACATGCACAATGACTACTTTAAGACTGTTTAGCTGTTGAACTACTACTGATCTAGCCTGCAGTTTCTTGCACTAGTAGAGCAAAGCCAAGTAATATTTGCTAACTTAAGTATTATTATTATTATTATTTTTTGGTCAATTGTAAGTAGATATGAAATAGCTAAGTAGGGCCTTCTTAATGCATTAATTAGTTGCATCTCATATGTGGATCATCCTTTCAAACATATAGGATAACCCTGTATATTCAGAACCACAAGACCATTCTTTAGAGATGTGAGGAAATTTTTAGAGGGCAGCGTCCTTATAAATACGTTTAAATCTCCCATTATAAAAGATTCACAACTTAGGATGAATATAGAAGCTTACTCATCTGGCTAACAGAATTGTCAACCTTTCAAAATGTCTGAAAAATTGAGTGTGTGTTTAGGGTGGGGGGGCGCCTGCTTCCCAGGTAAGTCTTTTCATCAAATATGAACATGGGAAGAAAGTTATTTTACAAATAATTCAAATTTCTATTTTATCAGTTTTCTTTTTGTGGGCAGTTGGCTGTCTCAAAGCAATTTTTATTGCATAATTAAGCAATTGGTAAACTCATGTTAAGGAATAGCACTTGGGAGAAAAGAACACTCAAGGCATGATGGTATTGTCAGTGAGAGACTTCAGGAATCATCCAGATATGGGTAACTCTAACAGGCCATATTAGTTGCTCTTTTCTTTGACCACCTGCTGCAAAAAGCACTTAATTGTCAATAAGGCTCAATATCATATTTCAGGAAAATGTTTTATAAAGCTAAACAGGCATTTCTAATGGGAATGCAGACGTACAGTGGGAAAGTGCCTTTAAAAAAAGTCAACTACAATGCGCATGATGAAGAGGCAATAGGGGTCTTAACAAAAATGTTCCTTTTTGAAACGTTTAAATTTTTCTTACTTGCAAACCACAGGTTTGTTAGGGCAGTCACTGCAAAAATTGGCAATACATAAAACATTAAATCTGTTGGCAATAGAGAACTACAAAGTGCTTTAAAACTTCATCTGAAGATGAAGATACAACTAAATTTCACACACAAAATTTGCACTTAAGTATTTTAAAGTGTTTCCTAACATCTCAGGGAAAAGTATTTCACTAAACTGGTATCTTGGTCCGCAAATATTGATTGGCATAAATCGAATCCTTTGTACCCAGCAGGCACTCAATGAATGTGTAACAAGTGAACTAGACTTTCATACAAAAATGCCACTATAATACTAAAAAGATTAAGTCAGATGGCAAGATTTTGAGCTTTTTGAAGGGAAAAAGGACTTGCAAGATAATATAAAACACAGCACTCCTTTTATGTATGTTATTTAAATATGAAAATATTTTTAGCATATGTTAAACATTCTTTCGTATTTATATTTCCATTACCTAAGTCTTTCTACTCACAGATACTAACTCCATTATGTAAGGCATGGTAACCAGTTTGATAATGTATTATTTTGGTTTTGAATATAGGTGAGTTATGTGTTGAAAAACTTCAATCACATTACAATCTTGAAAAAAAATCTCAGTGACAGCCCCCACTTCCCCCAATTGATATCACTGCAGTACAACTAAACAATATGCAACATGCCCTCAATTTTATTTTGTTTTGGGGGAGATGTGCTGAAGAACCTAGAGCTTTTTTGTTTAGCACCTTATATCAAAGTAATGAAAATGGGTATGATGATACATGTGCAAATGTACAAAATCATTAACTCTACAAAGATACATCATTCCAAAATTACAGAAAAAATTTAAAGCATGCATTTAATTCTTTTCCTTTAAAGGGTTGCTGAATGCTTCCCATGTGGGGGTGGGAGTGGGGGAAGGTGGCTGTTTTCAAAATCAGCAGCTGCTGGTGAGGATTTCTTGGCACAGTTATGACCAGCATGTTATTGCTGCATCTTCCTGATAATTTCAGCCGACACTGGGGGATGGAAATTGATTGTGTGGTGCCGCAGGCCCTGAGCTGTCTTGTAACTCTTCCCACAACGACATTTGAATGGTTTGCGGACGCGAATCTGTGTTCTGTGACCATTCTTAGCGTGGTACTTTATGCCATTCACATTCTGTGGAGGAGACAAAAATAAAAAAAATGCCACCTATTAGATGCAGTCACATAGTGTCTATCAAACTTGGGAAAACCTCAGTATGGGTCCAGCTGCAACTAGGCATTTCCTAGATAACAGCTGTTTTAGAGATATTAGGCTCTTGCATGGACTCAAGTTGTGACCCTTCAAGGGCACAGTCTACTGGTGTAAATCACGGGCTGACCAGGCCGTGCACACACCTAACTCAAGGGAATTTCAAATATTCCTCAATTGCTCTGAAAATGAAAGTACTGATTTTTTTCAAACTTTACATAAAATGTATACTTAGCACTCAGCATGTATAAAGAAAATTAAAGAGGCACAGTTCCCTTTTCCTGGAACTTTGGTTCCTCTGAAACTTTTTTCCACTCTAAGAGTTAAAAATGAACAATCCTATGTCAGTATCCTCAGGATGACCAACGAAATTTCTAGAGAAAGGAAAGAACACAGGTTAGCAGAATCTCAAAGTTCAACTTGTCATAAATTCTTCATTTGGAAACTTAGCTTATGTGTTGCTTCCAGACAATTGTAACAATAGTTCCCTATTACGTTAGCTAGAATTCTTGTCTGTTTTCTAGTCGGCATTAAACCAGTGTGCCTCATGACACCATGGAAGCTATCTGTTGCCTGAGTCCTGCCCTGCCCCAGCATGCATGTAAGTGTTAAATAAGCATCCGTAGGCTAGACTTGGCCCTCCATTTATGTATTACACTGTGGCTATAAACCTTAAGTGATGCAGAAAATATCAAAATGCCTTTGATTGTTAATGATGGGTGTTGCTAAGAGTATCTAGTTCACTAGCATACTCTACATAAGACCCCATTCCTAGATTTACCCTTTTCTGTATAGACTTAAATTAGCAATTACTAGTGCTCATCCTAATTAATAGGTGAGGAAACAGGCTCAAGGTTTTAAGAAATTCCTGGAAGATTTAAGTAACAGGTGACAGGTGGTCTTAACTTCCAAGTCTGCTATCAGATTAAAGTTTAAGGGAATACAGCAGGAATAGCTTGAGACATGAAATTGCTGGCCACAGATTACCTGAATCTAATTCCACTGGCTGCAGTCCTATGCCCAACTAAACGCTACCAGTACAGTCTCCTTCCCACTCTTACTTCGTACAGTACCCTTAATGAGCTGCCAGAGATAGGGACTGTCCTGTCAGCTGTTGTTCCATGAACATGTAGCCCAGTGCTTGACACATGTTAGATACTCAGTGTCTGTCCAAGAATGAATTTTTTTTAATTACCATTTTTATGGTTATTACTGGTTACTATTATACTATTACTATTATTACTATTTCCTCCTGGAAGAGTCACAGACAACATTCATGGTTTTTGAATGTCCATGGTAAAGAATTCTGCTTGATTTTTATTGAACCTAGGGTGCGCGAAACATTTTAGCAGTTGGCTATGCACAAGTGCATTCTGCCTTGAATTGAATGCCTGGCTCTTGGCCTTCTGCACGTTCAGCTGTTATTCTTCCTACATCAATTGTTTCACATAGGGTAGAGTCCTGCTAGAGGCATGTTGGAGGACCATGGTTTGCTGGGGCAGGATATAAGGAGCACAGTGGCAAAATCAAACCCACTAAGATAATTAGATGGATGGATAGATAAAGCTGGTCAGCTTTGTTCCAGCCATCAAAGCTGAGGTTCAGGCACTTGAATCAAGAAGGCATCTTGTATATCTAGCTGAATTGAGCCTTCAGCCAAGCCCAGGCCCAGCTGCCATCTTACTGCAAAAGCACGAGAGACTCCAGGTGAGAACTGCTCAGCTGAGCTCAGTCAACCCACGGAACCATGAAAGGTAATGGTAAATTGTTTTAAATCACTAAAAAGAAAAAAAAAAAGAACGAGAATTAATGATAATTTTATTACCATTAGAAAGATTGCCAGTTTTCTAGTTAATAAAAACCAAATAGTATAAGGTCCCCTAATTCAGAAATGCTAGAAATTTTCATCTGCCTGCTTAATTATATCCCAACAAATAATTAGCTAAACAGTTATCCATTGAACACCTTGTAGGGTCCCTTTCTGTGGAGGAAGAGTTGCTAAAACATTTCCTGTCTGTGTTCGAAGGGAACTTGCTATAAGATGTACCATTACAAATTCAGTTACCCCTGTGCTTCAGTGTCACTCACAGCTTGTCAGAAAATAAAGGAAAGCAGAAATAATATAAAAAGTACTAGCCAACCAAAGACAAAAAATAGCCATAATAACTCCCAACAGGATCAGGGCTTAGAGATTCTATCAAAGGCTAAGTTTTTATAACTAATTAGATTAGGACTTTCAAATCAGAAATTGCTAAAGCCACGAGAAGCCAGTCTAACATGAAATAAAATGCAGAGTTCATTATGGAAAAAGACAAGCCCAGAGCTGAGGTGATTCTAGCAGGCTCTGTCGTCTGATCCCAGCTTGACTGTAAGCATTGTGTTGTTTTTCTGACCGAGCCTGCATAAGTAGCTTTAATACTCTGGAAAAATTAGGAAGCCAGTTGCACATTTGGAAACATGATATTTCCATGGTTGGCCAAAGAACCTGTCTTACCATCACTCCTTTCATTGTTCCTCTGATTTAAAGTGTTCACAAGTCAATACGACATCCTTATAAAAAATGTTAGTATAAACCAAATTGGACTATCAAGCAAGCTTTTTAAAAGTTTTCGGTGATCTGCTCATCCCTATATAGGTAATGGGAACTTCCACTTTCCAAGACTTCAGGTGCTCTGAAAAGATTCACTGAAATTTCTAATTGCATAGATCCTAAAATGAGTTTGGTTGTTCAAAAAAAATTAATAAAAATAAATAATGGGGGCAGGCCACGATGGCTCAGCAGGCAAGAATGCTTGCCTGCCATGCCAGAGGACCTGGGTTCGATTCCCGGTGCCTGCCCATGTTAAAAAAAAAAAAAAAAATAGGGATAAAAAAATAAATAATGGCAGGCAAGTTGAAAATGAAATGTTTAAATCTCTGAAATGCTTTGATCTTTGAAAAGAGGAAAGAGAATTTAGCTTCAGAAGGGCAAGGGAAGGCGGGCCACATTGGCTCAGCAGGCAGAGTTCTCGCCTGCCATGCCGAAGACCAGGGTTTTATTCCTGGTGCCTGCCCATGCAAAAAAAAAAAAAAGGGCAAGGGAGGTCACTAACATTTATTAAGGATTTATCCCAATGCTGGATACTTCTACTACTTTACTTTCCTCGTGTGAAAAATGAGGATTGAATAAGCCCAGAGAGTGTAAGACCAGGTGGCTGGTAAATGATGGAAATGGAATAGGAACTCAGGGACATCTTATTCCATGGTATATTTTCCCCCAGAATCCCATACAGCCTCCCAAAGTGCTAGGTACTTATTAATCAGCACAACTAGCCTGTGGTCTTTTAAAAATATTACCAGGTGGGAAGAAGGATTGAGATAATCTGGAGAACACTGTTTTATGAATTACAATGGTCTGACAAGGCTGGTATGCTAAGGAAGGGGAAAGGGCAGAAAGTGTAAAGGAGGTTCTGGGTGATGGGCAGGGGAAGAAGACTGACTTGGCTCATTTCCACACCTGGTTCTACCATCAGTAACTACCAGCCTCTACAGAATTATGCCAGTCAGTGGACAACAAAAGTAAGAAGGTATTGTCAAAATTCCACTCCAAATCAAATCATAAAACCTAAGGTCTAGACACCCAGCTGGGACATCCTTTCCTTAACTGTTTCCTTAACTGTTACTCAGGACTGAATGTATACAATGTGTGACAGGTGCCCTTGATATGGAAACCATAATTTTCAATTTCCTGTGGGCCTTTAACACACAAAGGAGAGGATGAAGCCACTTGGGGATTTGATGAGGGATTAAAAACAAAACAAACAAAAACAGAACCTGGGATGGTGATGTTGGTAATGTAATAGTTAAACATGAAATCAATTGCAGCAGCCCCTCCCCTCCCACCCCAAGAAGCAGGATGGCTGAGGTGGGGCTGAGGCATGACATGGAATGTCCTGGGCAAATATGGCAGGGTCTCTGGGGAAAAAAGAATCATCTGCTCCTCACCTCCCAATTATGAATGTGTTCAATGTAGGTAATTGTAGAAATTTAGAAAATACAGAAGAGCATAAGGAACAGAGTAGAACAGATACATCACTGTTAAGGTTTGAGGTATTTCAGTATTTTTTCTATGTACATTATATACATGTAGTCCTTGTAATTTGCATTTATGTTCTGTAGAAAGTCTGCAAACACCAAGTTAGCAAATACTGAAGTGGGGGAAATAGAGGAGTAGGTCCCTGCAAGCCTCTGGTCACAAAATTTTTTATCAACAAATCAATACAAAACCTTGTTTTATGTGTGTTTCTGTTTAAAGACATCTTATTTAATCTGTAGTGCTGATACATTAACACTGAACTCGGGGCCAACAGCACTAGGAACCACACCTGAACCAACCTTACCTATCTCACACACATTAGGCACATCACAGCCTCCTGGCACCCAGGAACATCAGACAGCACTTCAACAATAGGCTTGCAATTAACAAGATCAACAAGTACAAAAATGTGAGAAATGTGGCACTAAATAAAGCGTGGAAAGGATACTTAACTACAGGAGAGCTGAAAGACGGCAGAGTGTCATCTTGTCCCATCCTGGCTGGGAAAATGCACATTAGGTGACTAAAGTTTTGCCCTGCTCTGCGCATGGCCATGAATGACCATGAAAGCACTGCAAGAATTGATTTTGGGATTACAAATAAATTTTAGCACGTAGGTGAGTTTGGAAATACAGAATCCAAAACTAATGAGAATCAACTGTATACATAATACACATAAAACAAATTTAGCACCTGTCTGCTCCATTTAACCTTACTTTGTGAGCATTCCCTCATGTCATTAAATATTTTTTGAAAATGTGATTTTGCTGGCTGAATTATTCCTTTTAGGAGAATTTAGTATTTTCCTAATTTGTGCTGAAACTGACGTTAAGTAATGTGACAAACAACATTGTATATCAAGCTTTGCATTCTTGCTATGCTCAGGATAAATTTCTAAGTATATGGTGCTAAGGAATATGAATAATTCTTAAAACCCTAGTTAGTTACATTCAAATTGCTGTCCACAAAGGTTCCATCAGTCACACTCCCAAAAGGGTTCCAATGGGGCCTTAAGGAGGGCAAGGAGATTTAGACTCATTAAGCTGGGGGAGAGAAAGGCTGAATAGCCTTTCTTGGGAAGACCCTGTGCTTTATAACTCTGCTTGCCCGTTTATCCAGCTACCAGAGGCCCATCTTTATGCTGCTGAAACAATGTTCTCTGTATAACAGAGGACTCTCTTCAAGAAACATTTTTTGAGGAGCTGGTTATGTTTTCCATTTCTTAAAAGTAGTTAAATGGCTTTAATCCTGTTATTATTATCAAAGGACAAAGACTCAAAGTACTTCAACCCCTCTTTTATGCTTATTCTCAAGTACATGGTTGGGGTGTGGGTGTCAAGGGGCGTCTTCTCTCTTTCCCCCAAAGTTAGAAGAAAAGTGTGAGCAGAACAAAGACAGATGGGATCAATCTCTGCAGGCCTGGAATGTGGTGGGAGGAATCCAAAGGAATGAATCATCTCGCTGCTCTGGGGTTCTGGCAGTCAGCAGGAAGCACTCAGTTCCCTCCTCACCTGCTTATTCCTTTAACCTTTTATCCTCAGAGCAGCCACCATCTATCTACCTTGATGTGTCCTGGGTGCTGGGGTAGGGGTGGAGGCTGCGGGGCAGGAGGGATGGAGACTGTGAGCTTCAGGGGTGACAAGGGAGAGGGTGGTTTGATGTAGAAAGCGTTCTGCCAGCAGTGTGAGCAAAGCATTTGGGAAGGCAAAGGATAAGAAATTTAGTCTGCGAGTGGGGAGTCAGTCTGGGAAATTTTCTCAAAGGACGTGGCTTCTGAGCTGTGTCTTGAAAAATGAGTGGAATTAAAATGAGAGGTAGCGATGGAAAGAAGAAGGGAAAGAGCCTTCCTAGGGATGGGAATTAACATGGTGAACCGTGGAGACAGCTGGACTGCTGGGCCCTTTCCCTTCACTTAGTAAGAAATCTTGTAAGTTAGAATCCTCACCTTATTTCAGGTCTGAAATGCTAATGAAATGATGAGAAGAGCTGATCCTGAGACTGCCTGGTCACGGGTTCACTGCCAATAGCAGGCAGGGACAGAGAAAGCTCTCAGCTTGCCCGCTGGCTGAACAACGACCTGGTGCATTCCTGGATTCTGCCTGACACCACGGCACCCCGCTCCTTCCAAACCCTCCCCAACACCCAGGTCCAAGATGGTGCCGCAGCCAGCAGGAGGCGATGCCTGAGAACCACTCTTGGGTGCGCCACTGCCCTGCGGCCACCACGACCTCTGGGCAGAAAGGGCCAAATGGAAGCTTTAGGAACAGGGCCACACTCCAGCGCTTGATGAGGAGAAGTAGGTACATGCTTGTTTTTGTCTCGTCTATCAGTGCGTGACATCTGGCCTGGAAAAGGACACACATTTCTCTCACAGGAATCAGCCCAGTGAGTGCCATTCGTGCACCTACCAGCTAATGGAACTGCTGCTCCTCGGCCCACGGTGAAGACAGAACATTCAGAAAAGCCCTCCTCAATCCTGACTTAGGAAACTGAGAGAAGCCCAAGAAAAATTAGAGTAGTAGAGTAAAAGAATAATGACAAGAAAATATGAATGACTAAGGGGAAAGGATGTTAAAAGAAAAAAGAGGAAGAAGACAAACCAGAAATGGGAGAGAAGGGAGAACGCCTCACCCTCTGACCATAAGAAAGAGTGAACACTGATGTAAACATATGGTGTGCTTATATTTACTTTTCTGGGGGCAGGGAAGGGGTCAGCCTCCACGTGGGTCAGGCCTTCGCTCCTTCTCTGCACCCAGTGCTCAGGCCCTGAGAGGCCGCGGCGTCCAGGGAGCAGGCAGGACACAAGTACAGCGTTCTCCATCTAGCCTGGTCTACTTCGACATTTAAAAAGGAAAATTCTCTTTCTGCAATGCATCAATGCCCTCCGGAGAAATGGGCTCCTCTAGCCATCCCTCAGCTTTTTGAGCAGACTGCTTGGTTGCTATTCTACCCTCTCCTGCTTCCATGCCTTCTGACGGCCAAAAATGTGCCCACGCCTCTGAGATGTGTCCCGGATGACTCAGCAGCCACTTGGGGGCCTGGCAGGGTTCTTACATCCCCACACCCATGCTTCATTTTATCCAGTAGCGTCCAGGCTTTCCACAGTACAATGTTAACAGTATGCAGAGGCCCACTTACCTCTGTGATGCATTGCTGAGTCATGCGTTTATATCAGCAGCAGGTATAAAAAGTACTGAGATAGATTTTTTTTTTCATGTTCAGAGACACATTTAAGGAGGAGCAATATAAGAATTGCTTACCCTGTCACGTATTTTCAAGTTTTTTTTTAATAGTCAATCTGAGGAGCTGTGGGTAAATTAGCATATTATCAAATGCACCAGGTATGTTTTTGATTTTTATATTTCTGTTTTTCTATCTCACAGTTGGATTTTAAAGAGCTGCTCATGGGAAGGTTTACAAATTTGTTTCCAAAACCCTCCCGGAGCCCCGCTTGGACGCTTTGTGTCCCACTGCTCTGCCCCGGCAGAACTGGGCTCTTGTAGACAAGGGCTCTGTAATGCCCACAGAGAGCGGGCTGAAGCTTACAGCTCAAGTGCAGATACTGAGGTGAGAAAAATATCAAAGCTCTTTTTCCTCCAGAGTCTCCTTTCATGCTGGCGGGGGAAGGGAGAGAGAGCTCCTCAGCTGGAGGCACGAAGGGCTCCAGGAGAGAGGGGTCTGCCAACTTCAAAGTGGTCTTCTGCCAGCCACCTGCAGAACCATCAGCTGGGGAAGGTGTTTGGGAAATAAATAGGCGACACATCTGATGTCCTGTCGGGCCCCGACATGGCGTGTATTTGAGGAATACCACAGGCAATGCCCTCCTACTGGAGATCTCCTCGACCTACAGCTCCCCAGGTTAGGGGAGGGGGACCCCCAGCCCCAGAGGCGGCCCACCCCAGGCGCCACCGCAGGCCAGGGAGGTGGCCCAGGCTGGCCCCACGCTGAGGGCCACATCCACTCCTCAGAATGAGGCGGGGCCCCTGCCCGCGCTCACCCCGCGCGAGGCGGTGCGTCTTACCTTGTATCTCTTCTTACATCCAGGGACTGGGCAGGCGAACGGCTTCTCCTCGCCCCCGTTCATGCACATGGAGCTGAGGATGGCTTCGGAGCTGATGGCGCTCTCGGTGGTCCAGGACTCGTCGCTGTCCGACTCCTCATAGTCCACCTCCTCCTCGTCGTATTCGCTGCCTGGGGAGCAGAGGGGACGCCAGTGGCCATTAGGAAGAGTCGGGCAGGTGTGCCCCAGACACCACCAGGCGGGAGCACGGGCTGCTCCTCTGCCCCAGGGATGGCCACTCGGGCACAGAAAGCCTGCTGGCTCGCTTACTCCCGGGACCAGGTAGGTAGGGAGGCGTTCGCAGTCCCACTTTAGGGGCCAGGTAAGGGTCCCCCAACCGGCTGAGCGAGAACCTGACCTCAGTTCTATGGCAGGCCAGTCTGGGTTACAAATGTGCTGAAAAGACTCTGAGGCTGAAAACAAAATAAGTAATGACAAAAGATCTGCCCCCATCCCCGTGTAAGCTAATGCCTGAAATTTCAATGGAGAGAATTCTGTCGTCTTAGTCTTTATATTTCATTGGCCTGGTAAATGCAAAATCTCTGGGATGGAGCTGCATTTTATAGCATTATTAGGTATTTATATTTCAGGGGGAGTGATTTCAGATTTTTTTCTTTACACATTGAGCCGGGAAGAGCACAAGGAAATTTGGAACTAAAAGGGCAACCCAAAGGAGGAGTGCGGTGGGGTGGGGGCAGAAATGCCAGGAACTCGGAGGATAAAGTTCAGCATCAGAGCGCAGGTCTGGCTTATTCAAGACAAAACAATTCCCTACACACTTGTCCCCAGAAACTGCACCCACGCGTCAGGACACACCACACTTCACTGTACGCTGTCCCACAGCCACACAGCTCCGATCAGGCAGAGGGTGGGCCCTACATTCCTAAAGGTAAGGGCTCTGCTAATAGAATTAAAAATCTACTTTACTGACTTCTGTCAGGACGGCAGGACCACCTCGACAACCAGCCCCTTTTTGTTCTTTTTAATGAGGCCCAAAGCCATTTATTTTGAGCTTTTGCACAATACAAGCCTGAAGGACATAATTCTACAGATCATAAACAGTGTAAAATAATATGTTGACAAGTCCTAATGCATTTACAAGCCCCATGGAATAAATAGGAATTATAGCACAACATTAATAAGAATTATATGGTAGCAATTACAGTCGTGAAATTCATCCCCCAGGTGTGAGCCTAAATTGCACCGGGGCCTGCCTGGGTGCTTCTTGGGCTCGCTCTGCCACATCAATTATTTCAACACCAAATATTGGCACTTTTATTGGGTTTCATTTTAATAGGCATTAATATAAGATTGTTTGAAGACCCAGTTGAGCCAGGAACAGGGACGCCAGCATCTGGGACTATAAGTTAAAAGAATCCAGGAAGGAAGGACCCTCAAGTAGACGGAGCACCTATCCGGTTTCAGGCACGTACGTGCGTCATCTCATTTACTCCTCCAGCAACCCAGGAGGTGGGGAGCACTGTCCCTTTGAGACACACACGAGGAAAATGATCACAGGTGAGGTGCAAGAGTTTACGTGTTCTTGACTAGCTAATAAGACGTCACTTTTCCAGGCTGTTGCCAGGCCCTCAATGCACCCCTCTCCCGAGGCCCTGTGAGGGGCGGACATGCCCAGCCCCTCCACTCTACTTCCAGGCCCACGGCTGTTCGCCGTTTGCACGCAGATGGGGTTCAAGACCGTGAGCCTGTGGGAAACTCCGGGTGGTGCGGGGCGTGGAAAAGGAGGCTGTGGAACCACAGGGGGTTGGGTGAGCCCGGGGGTGGGGCCGCTGCTCCCACTGCGGCCCAGGTCAGCTGGGAGCCAATCTGAAACTGTGTTTTTAAGGACAGTGCTGTGAGGACACTTTACCCTTAAAGAAAGGCCGCATGCTCGTATTCTTTAAGTTGTTACAGAATCCATTTCAAAAAGCCTCTCCAGCGGGATTTGGAGAGTCTGAATGACCACCCGCCTCACTGGGCCAATCTGTTCACCTGCAGACCAAGAACCTCGCCACATTTATACCTAACCTCAGCCCCACTGAGGGCTCAGTGAAGCCCAGTAGAAGATAAAACTTCAAAACTGCTCTGGATCAAAGGGGCAGACAGGGGGACACATAGTTTATGTCTACGCCAGGGGGCTGTGGGGAGTGCAGGGGGGCCCTGGGGCGACAGGCGTCAACCTGGCACTGTGCCAGGCAAACTGGCACAGGCAGCCCCTGGTCGTGAGGTCCATGACGGCTTCTGGACACTGGGGAACTAGTACCCATACCATAAGTGCTCAAAACACGCAAGGTAGTGTAAGTAATACCGATATTGTTTTTGTTTTTGTATTTGTAGAAACCAAACACAAAATATGAGGTAATTCTAAAAAGCTTAGGAATCGCTTCTTGAAAAAAAATGTGAGAGGCATTCCACATCGAGAGGGCCCAGCTTTCTTTGGACTTGCCAGTGCCAGCAGGGCTCAGCCTCTTCCCAACTGAAGTGAGGCCAGAGTACCCAGCCTGAGCCTTGGCACTGCCATTGACTCGCTGTGTGACCTGAGGCAAGCAACACCACCTCTCAGAGCCACAGACTCCTCATCTGTTAAACAAGCTAACAGCAGTACCCACCTCTTAAGGTTGGAGTGAAGAGTAATTGAGCCCCTGTTTTTTAAAAGTCCTTAAAACAACACCTGGTACATGGGGTGTACCAAAGTAGCGTTTGTTAAATAAAATGTCCCATAAACAGTTCATTTATTTCATCCACCGTTCATTCCCTTGCTTGCTCTTATGATACTTGCTTTTGTAAAACAGGTGTGTCTATGTGTGTGGGCTACTGCTGCTGTTACTACTGCACCCCAGTGCTGCCTTTTAATCAAACAGAGAATCGCCAACAGCTGTGAGACAGGTGGGTTTCATTCAGACAGGGGCACTGGAAGGGGCTGTGCGTGGGAGAGGCCCCCACGCTCAGGGGCGAGCTTCCGTTTGGGGCTCACATCTGGAAAACGTGCCGAGAGGACCTGTGGTGTCCTGCAGAAAACATCTGAGGCCAGCAAAACAACTCCTATTAGTGCTCTTTGAAATCTCTGAATGTTGGAAAGGGCTAACTTGAGACCAAAGTTACATGTTTAGTTACAAAAACACCTGTAGCAACTCTATTAATTTCCTCATGTCTTTCCAAAGGGGAAAAAATAAACCCCAACCTGGTTCATTTTCAATTTCTGCTTCATCTGCCATCTCAAAACTAACTTCAGAATGAATGAGTGACTTCCCAGCAGTTCCAAGATCTTGGCGAGGCACGCCTGCCCCATTTAGGGAAAGCAGGATGAGGTGGGGCTGGCTCTCCCGGCCAAGGCCTCCCACCTTTCTGATTCTCCATCCTAATCAATCAAACCCTTGTGAGCACTTCCCTGAATATGAGTGCATGATATATTATAAACCCTCCACAGGTGCTAATACAGAACGTTATAAAAGCACAAACACAGATAAAGAAAAAGGAATGAGATAAAATAAATATAAATATTCTAATAAATAGATTCATTAATACACTTTAATAGATTATTTTAATAACTGTAGGTATTTGATATCTCCTTCCCACTTCATGGACAATCTTGCAAACTCCCTTTTGGGGTCCTGGAGGGGGTAAAAGAGAACACACTATAGTCACCTCTGAGGCCATCTGAGAAAAAGGAGGCTTTGGACCATTCTAGGGGGAAAGATGGGTCATTAAGGAATGGCCAGGTTCATTCAGTCACTCAGCAAACAGGACCCAAGGCAGAGGAACGGCACAGCCGGTGATCCTTAAGGCCCTGCCTGACCCATGGCCTATGGGCGCCGGGTAAGTGCCTCCTGCCAGCAGCTGGACTGGAAGATAAAGAAATAGGAGGAGGTTCTGGCTCACGCCCCACCACCCAGCATCCACAAACATTAATTCATGTAATTTTTGAAATGTAAATTATTCATAATATAAAAATATATAAACTTCTAAAAGATACACAGAAATCTATATTTTGTAAGCAGCTGGAGGTGAGGAGGCGAGGGAGGAATCTAGCCCAGGACTTTCCCACTGGAAGGAACTTGGAGGCCACTGGGTCTCACAGCCTCCCGGGGCCTGCAGGCTGGTTCCTGGCAGGCAGCGGTCCCTCCGCGGGGCTGTCCCCTTCAAGGCCCCTGGCTGGGAAACCTAAGCAGGAAAAGCCCTAGCCGTGCTGGGCCTCCATCCTCATCCTCTCTCTCCCCGCCCTGCCCCCAGCCTTTCCTTCGCACAAATCGACCCTAAATCCCAGCAAGGACCAACTGAGAGGGACGAGGTGCTTAGGAGGAAATGAAAGGAAAAGAAAATATTGTATCTGCTCCCCCACCCCACCCTTAAGACAAACAGATAAAGCCCCAAGGGAAGCGTGATGGCGGCTGGTTTGGTGGTTTCCAGACGCAGCCGCCTTCCTCCCGTGTCACCTGGGAAAACTGACAGTGCAGGGAACAAGCTGGGAATACATTTCCAGTATTGGATCAGATTTTAAACTCTGATGCAACTATTCTTTCTTGAGGACAATGCCCTCACGGCGCTGCACCCTCAAGGTGTAAGGGCACAAAGGCTCTACCGGCTGTAATACTGGCGGAAGGAAGATGCCAGAGGGGATCAGCCCAGCACCTGTTCTTATTAGGAATGAGAATAATTCCTTATTGTTTTTGCTGATGCTCCTGTTACAAAGCCCACAGTCTGGAGAGGTCTGTCCCTACCCTGGTGCTCCCATAAGCCCGTTATTTTTATATTTTTAGTGTACAATGGGCAGACTACGAAGAGGTTAGGAATGCACCATAGCTAGAGTGCCAGTGGTTTTATTGTTAGTTTATTTGATTTCTTACTTGGCTTCCTTTTGCTTTAAATTATTTGCTTCTTAAATTCTGACACTTCTCTGCATACCTAAAACTCCCTGTGCTTACTTGGATTTTTAATAAAGGTTGTAGCTTCCCATGAATGAGCAAATTTCTTTTTACATGTGCATTTTAACCAGAAATAGTTGGAAGATGCCTTTGTCATTTAGATTTTGGGGTGCCCCCTTTGAGTCTGCTGCTAAGAGAACTGCTTTCCATGTAATTAACCTTTGTTACTCCGGTTTAACAGAGGGCACGGCCAGGGATCAGGTGGGGAGAGCTAAAGGTCATATGGCTAGAAACAGGCAGAACTGAGATTGGTACTTGGGTCAAGGGCCCCAAAGTTTGTGTTCCTTCTAATTATTTATTTTTAAATTGAATATCCACTTTATGAGGGATGTACCAAAGATGGGATAGACAAAGCAAGGCCCTTGACTTGCATGAGCGGAGAGGAAAGACAACCCAACAAGCGCAGTTACTCCGCACCACGGGCAGGGGGTGGTGTACCCGCATGCGGGACGCGTGGCTGTGCTGCGTAACAGCCACGACAGTGGACCCTGCCATCCTGCGGTGGGAAAAGTCCAGTCTGTCAGAGGACCACATGGGTTTTTTTTTTCTAAGTAACTCTCAGTCTTAGACATGACTAATCAATTTCAGAGTTTCTACAAGAAATTGTAATTTAAACTGGCATGTCCCAGGTACACAGTGGGTGCCACTTAACTTCCTTGGGTTGAATTTTCCATTTTCTACTTCACAGTGTCACAATCTCCAACATGGGAGCTTGAGATGAGCAAGACAGCAGCTGAAAAAGGTCCATTCAGCATTTCAATTTGGGAAAAGAGGAAAATTTGGTAGGTATGTCTTAGTGATAAGACAATTACATTCCGGAGAACTGCTAAGAAATTTGTTCTGGCTGTCAATAAAAATCAGAGGTAAAAATCAGAATCAGTGTCATGAATCAATGAATAAAACAAGGCAGTCAGGAGCCACCACCCATTACACTCCTGTGTGTTCACAGTCGCCCACCTGTTCTCTCACTCTCCCTGGGGCCGTTCCCTCCTGTCCACCTTCTCAGCCTCTACTACATCCCCGATACTCTCAGCAGACAACCCCAACTCTCCATTTTGGCACCTATGGCTTTCTCATTCTTTGCATTCATAAACAAGAAATAATGACTTACTGATAGATAAAAATAAGTCAACCTTTACCAGAGATCCAATATGCCACATTTTCCTTATAATGCAGATTATTAATATTCATGCAAAAAGTGATAACAGCTGTGACAGCAAATTAAAACTTTCCTAGGGTGTCAAACTCCAGCAAATACCTCAGCAAAGAGTTGCCTTTCTCCCTTATAGATTTATCATTATAAATTAGCTTTAATTGGTACTGACCCACTTTACATGAGCTGAAGCAATGGTAGCAATAATAAATTGGCAATGTGGGATTACAATGAAAGATGCACCCATGGCTCCTTGTAGGCACCACGTGCTGGAACTTCCTGACTTTGCTCCTGAGCCTCAGAGCCTTCCTGGAACGCCACCTTACCCAACTCTTCCTTTACTAGGAACCCATCCTGCATATCACAGCCAGAAGCAATTTCTTCTTCATAGGACTTAACATTTTTTAAGGTATCACTGGGCTCTGCGTGTGTTTCATTTCCAGTATTTGGAGGCCTCGTTCTAAATTATCTTTGATCATCCCACAAAGCACAGAGCAGTGCTTTGTACTTAAGGAGGTGATAGACATGCGTTTGTTGAATGAATGAATGAGTGAATACGCTTCTTGTACTTTACAGGTGGAGGAGGACCTGAGATTACATAGCCTCTACTCTCGAACCCCTATAGTCTTAAAAAAAAAAAAAAAAGGGAAATTAGATGGTCTCACTTGCCTGCTTAAAACCCTCTAATGGTTTCCAAGCATAAGGAGCAAGCCAACACCTTATAACGGCCTCACTTCACTCCATTGTTGATTGGATCTTTAATATCGGAAAGGTTTTAAGAAAATAAATTTAAAAACAACTTGTATTTAATGCTAAATGTTTACACCTACAAATCTATTTAACAAATATTTCTAAATATTCAGATACCATTAAATAGATAATAAATCAAAATATATTTAAATGAATGTTCTTACACGTTTAATGACTGATTACAGACTTTATCAAATTCTTCTCAACATTTCAACAAAATTATGCCAATGTTACCATGTAAGTATTTAAACTTAAAAACATCTTTACAAGAGACAAATTCCACGAATTATCACAATGAGTACAAAACCTACATTTTCCCTATTTCACATGTTTATTTCCTGTAGATTTGATTTTTTTTTTCACTATTTCCATATTTAACCCTGGGCAAGAACCAAAGAAACAGGAGCTCATCCTGGGCCAGTGGAGGGTGGAGGTTCTGAGTTATGGGCCAACTGATTCTTGGTCAGGTAGGAAAGAGGATTCAAAAGTAAGTGTGCCATTTGACAAAGTCCAGTATTCTTTCTTGATAAAAATACTTCAAAAGATAGGAATAGAAGAAAAATTAATGAACATGACAAAAGGCATACAGAAAAACCCAAGCTAGCATTGCACTCAACAGTGATGGACTGAAAGCTTCCCTCTAAGATCGGGAACAAGACAAGGATGCCCACTGTCACCACTGGTATTTGACATTGTGCTAGAAGTTCCAGCCAGAGAAATCAGGAAAGAAAAAGAAAGAAAAGGCATCCAAGTTGAAAAGGAAGAAGTAAAACTTTCACGATTTACAGATAACATGATCCTATTTTTAGAAAGCCCTGAAAAACACTATGACAAAGCTACTAAGAGCTAAATAATAAGTTCAGCAAAGTGGCAGGATACAAGACCAATATACAAAAATCACTAGTGTTTCTATACATTAGTAATGAGCTATCCAAGGAGTTAATCAAGAAAAAAAATTCCATTCACAATATTAACTAAAAGATCAAATATATAGGAATAAAGTTAACCAATGACGTAAAGGACCTGTACACAGAAAACTATAAAACATTGCTAAAAGAAATCAAAGACCTAAAAAAATGGAAAGACATTCGTGTCCATGGATGTTGTTAAACTCTCAATTCTGCCCAAACTGATCCACAGATTCAATGCAATACCAATAAATATTCCAAAAGCCTACTTTGCTGAAATGGAAAAGCTAATTATCAGATTTATTTGGAAGGGAAAAGGGCCTTGAATAGTCAAAAACATCTTGAAAAAGAAGAATGAGGTGGGAGGACTCATGCTTCTTGACTTAAAAGCAAATTATAAAACCCTAGCAGTCAAAATAGCATGGTACTGGCATAAAGATAGATGTATTGATCAATGGAATCAAACAGAGTTCAGAAACAGACTCTCAGATATTTAGTGAATTCATTTTTATAAGGTTGCCAGGTCCACTCAATTAGGATAGTTCAATAAATGGTGCTGGGATAACTGGTTATCCATATTCAAAAGAATGAAAGAGGACCTCCATTTCATACACTATTCAAAATTAACTCAAAATGGGTCAAAGATCTAAATATAAGAGATAGTACTATAAAATTCCTAGAAGAAAATGTAGGGAAACATCTTCAATATCTAGTGATAGGCTATAGTTTCCTAGATCTTACACTCAAGTACAAACAACAAAAGAAAAAATCTATAAATGGGACCTCCTTAAAATTGAATACTGTCCTTCAAAGGACTTTGCCCAAAAGATGAAAAGGCAGCCAACTTAATGGGAGAAAAAATTTGGAAACCACATATCTGATAAGGATTTGATATCCAGAATATACAAATAAATTCTACAACTCAACAATAAAGACAAATAACCCAATTAAAAAATGGGCAAAAATTAGGAATAGACATTTTTCTAATGAGGAAATACAATTGGCTAAAAAAGCACATGAAGAGATGCTCATTTTAATTAGCTATTAGGGGAAAAGCAAATCAAAATAAAAAATGAGAAATTAACTCACACCTATTAGAATGACCACTATTAGACAAATAGGAAACTACAACTGCTACAGAGGATGTGGAGAAATTGGAACACTTATTCTCTGCTGGTGTATTTTAGTTTACTAAAGCTGCTGGGATGCAATATACCAGAAATAGAACAGCTTTTAAAAAGAGAATTTACTAAGTTGCAAGTTTAGAGTTCCAAGACCATAGAGATGTCCAAACTAAGGCATCCAGAGAAAGATACCTTAACTCCAAGTAAAGGGCCAATGACGTTTGGGGTTTCTCCCTCAGCTGGGGAACGCATGTGATGTCTGCTAGCTTTCTCTCCAGGCTTCCCATGAGTGTATTTTTCTTCTTCATCTCCAAAGGTCTCTGGCTATGTGGGCTGTTGGTTCTGTGGCTTTTTACTGAATGGTTACTTTTAAAGGGCTCTAGTAAGCAGCCCCAGCTTGAAAGGGTACAGACACATCTCCATGGAAACCAACTAATCAAAAGTTACCACCCATGATAGGGATTTCGGGAAGATGGCGGAATAGGGTAGACTGAGCTCAGCTCTGCTTCCAGGAAGAGTTAGAGAAGGGACGGGAGGGCAACTGAAGCGGCGATTTAAGAGGGCAAATGATTTAGGAGAGTGTTCTGCAACACATGGGGCGGCCCTGGTTGCAAAAGCTGAGGAGCTGAGACAGAGAACTGGGGCCTAATGCAGAAGCCCAGAGCCCACAGGAGTGCACAGACAGGGAGATGGGGTCTAGGAAGTAAGCCAAGCCACTGTCCTTGAATGCACTACCCGCACCAGGCCAGCCCCGTGACCCGTGACTCACCCTATATCCCTCAGACCTAAACCCCATCATCCACCCCCACTCCCCGTGCTCCAAGTGCCCCTGCCTCACCAACTCCAAGAGCCTGTACCTGCCATATATCCCCACCCCAAGTGCAGCCCAACCCACCTCTCCTGCACCCCCACCCCTCCCGAGCACTAACTCCCCCTCCCTGCTCCCTGAGGGCTGTCACCAGCGCATAAAAGTTGCAGGCACTAACTTCCATACCCAGGCTATACCCGCCCCCAGCCCACAGTGCCACACAGCCTCACCCCATCCCCTGAGCTCTGTGCATCAGTTTACCTCACTCTGATTCCCACGCATGCGCATGGCCCTCAGTCACGCCCCCAGCTCTGGGAAAACGACCGACGCAACTGGGTCATATCCACCCCCAGGCCACGCAGGCATAACGCAGACCTGCTGCCATAGCTTTCCGCATGCGCACCCTAAACCAGCGCACACCAGGGTTATGCACCCCCAAACCCGAGCACCCACACAGCTACATCCTCACGATTGGGCGCGCCCTCATTTGCAGGTACCAGCGTAACATCCCCATCCACCACCTGTACCTGCGCTGCAATGCATTACGGCACTATTGTGCCCTGCCCTGTGCCCTGCCCTGTGCCCTGCATCCTGCTGCACACCCATCCTGCAAACACAAGGCTTTAGACTACTGAAGAAAATCAACTTCCAAAGTAAGTCAATCAAAACGTTTACATGCAACAAAAAACAACAGAAGCCCACTAAGCATATCACAATGCAGAGAGATGTAGCCCAGCATTACGACCAAATTAAAACACAGGAGGAGACACAGACATTGGAACAACTAATCAAAGATGTTCATATAACTTCACTATATAATGTAAGTGGGAGGCTAATGACATAAGGAGATTAAGAAGATAGGAGAAGAGCATAAAGAGAAATTTTTTTTTTAACATTTTTTTATTGTATAGTGGAACATATATTCAAAGCAAAGAATTAAAAAAACAATAGTTTTCAAAGCACTCTTCAACAAGGGATTACACGACAAATCCCAGAGTTTTGTCGTGGGCTACCATACAGTCCTCTCATATTTTTCCTTTTAGCTGCTCCAAAATATAGGAGGCTCGAGGGCTTACATATTTTTTTTTATCATCACAATCGACTTTTTTCCCTTTTTTTGGTGAAAAATAACATATATACAAAAAAGATATAAATTTCAAAGCATAGCACGACAAGTAGTTGTAGAACATATTTCAGACTTTGACATAGGTTACGATTTCTCAATTTTAGGTTTTTACTTCTAGCTGCTCTAAAATACTAGAGACTAAAAGAGATACC
>PVIY010033370.1:0-28091 GCA_004026745.1 Myrmecophaga tridactyla
ATTCCGCAAATTGAATGGCTTTTAATAATGTAGCTAAACTTCCAATCTTAAATTTCTCATTTTATTTTCTATCTTTTTGCATAGACAGGCACAGGGATGAATTTTAAATTTCTAAGGCCACGAAAATGTCCAAATTATGGCATCCATAGAAAGATACCTTATCTCTAGAGAAAGGGCCCATGAAGTTTAGGATTTCACTCTCAGGTGTGGGGCACATGGCGACGTCTGCTAGCCTTCTCTCCTCATTTCATAACGCTTTCTCAGGGGTGTTTTCTTTGTGCATCTCCAAAGTTCTCTGGCTCTGTGGGCTCTGTTGGCACAATCCAAAATGGTTCCTTCTAGCAATCCTTCAGTAAGGAACCCTACTTTGAATGGGTGAAGACACACCTCCATGGAAACCATTCAGTGGGTCACATCTCCTTGGAAACAATAAAAAAGATCTCACCAAGCAATATTGAATGAGGATTAAAGCACATAGCTTTTGTGGGATAAATGAAAGTTTCAGTCTGACACATCTGTGTTCACGTTAAAGGTCTTCTTTGGCACTTGTTTCATCAGTATTTCACAGCTACACCAGGGCCAGCCTCCCAGGCAAGAGTTACAGATCCTTTCCAAAGGGCCCTAGAGAGAGAGTCTGCAAAGTGGCTTGGCGAGTGTTTGCTGTTCTTTCTCTCAATATTCATTTAGGACTTTGATTTCAACTCTTTCCTCCATTTAAATGTAGGAATTGAAGGCTACAAATTTCCCTCTCATACTACCTTCTCTGAATCCTATACATTTTGAATACAATATATTGTGTTCTCATTTTATTTATCTCAAAATATTTACTTATTTCTCTTGTAGTTTATTCTTTGACCCACTGGTTGCTTAAGAGTGTATTATTTAACCTACGTATATTTGTGAATTTACCATTTCTTTGTTATTCCTTTTTTTAACTTCTCAGACTTGGGGTTTATTGACTTTTAAAAATAGGTTGAGGCTGCTAACCAGAGAGGCATTTTTTTTCTTTTTTTAAAATATTTTGTATTTATTATTTACATGGTGGTGTATAAGCAAGGGTTCTCTAGAAAACATGTATCAGCAGGAGGTATCTGTAAATATAAAATTTATAAAAGTATCTCACGTAACCATGAGGATGTAGAGTCCAAGGTCTGTAGGGCAGGCCTTGAGTTGTGAGCTCCAGTGAAGATCCCCAGTGAAGTCTCAGGAGAGGCTCACTGGAAAACCGTGGGAATGTAAGAGTCAAGATCTGAAGGGCAGGCCACAAGCTGACAGTTCCAATGAAGGTTCTTAGTGAACTCTCAGGAGAAGCTGGCAGGCTGAAGCAGGAAGAGTGATTATCTCTTCTGAATCCTCCTTAAAAGCCTTCTGGTCATTAGGTTAAGTGTCACTCATTGCAGAAGACACTCCCCTTACCTGATTGGAAATGCAGTCAGCTGTCTTTGCAACCCGTGTGGGCATGATTTAAGTTCATGATATGTCCTTGTAGCAACAGATCGGCCAGTGCTTGCCTGACCAGACAACCGGGCACCACCACCTGGCTAGGTTGATACATGAACCTGACCATGACCATAAAATAAATTAAATATATATTTTCACAATATAATCATATAGTTGTACATTTATCATCACAATCAACTTTTCCCCCTCTTTTTGTGAATAATAACATAGAAAGAAAAAGCAATAAATTGCAAAGCACATCACAACAATAATTTGTAGAGCAGATTTTGCTTAAGAGTGTATTGTTTAACCCACATTAATTTGTAAATTTCCCATTTCTCTGTTATTAAATTTGAGCTTCATTGCATTATGACAAGAGAGAATATTTTCTATAATTTCAATCTTTTTTTTAAGACTTGTTTTCTGCTCCAGAATATGGTCTATCCTGGAGACTGTTACATGAATTTTTGAGAATTAGATATTAACTCCCGTTTTTTTGGGTGCAACATTCCATATGTGCTTGTTAGATCAAGTTCATTGATATGTTATTTTTTCTGTTTCTTTATTGTTCCTCTGCTTAGATGTTCTATCTATTGAAGAGAGTGGTGTATTGAATCTCCCACTATTAGTGTAGAGATGTCTTTTATTCCCCTCTCTTTTGCCTGTTTTTGCTTCACGTATTTTTGGGGCAATTTGTTACTGAGTACGTATTTGTTAGTGGTATCTCTTCTTGGTGAGTTGATCATTTTATTAATATGTAATGTCATTCTTTGTCTCCTGACATTTTGATTTTAAATTCTATTTTGTCTGATATTATTATAGCTACCCCATCTTTTTTCTTTTGGGTGACTACTTGAATGAGTTACGTTTTTCTGTCCTGACCTTTTTCTCTCTTTTGGTAAAAAACGAGTCTTTTGTACCCACCTTATATATAGATCACATTTTTAAAAACATTCTGCCCATCTGTGTTCTGTGATTGGGGAGTTGACTCCATCATTATTAAATAGTATTACTGTAAAACAGTCCTTACTCCTGCCACTTTATCCTTTGACTTTTGTATGTCAGATGTATTTTTTTTCTCTCTATTTATCCTGCTGTTTACCCTTACTGATTATCTTCATTTCTATAATCTCCTCCGAGCCTGTCTCTGCTGTGTTATTTTTGTTCAGCTGCTAGAAATCCCTTTAGTATTTCTTGCAGGGTAGGTCTCCTTTGAACAGATTTTCTGACCTTTTCATTATCTGTGAATATTTTAAACTCTCCCTCATTTTTGGAGGACTGCTTTGCTGGGAATGAATTCTTAGCTGACAATTTTTATCCTTCAGTGTCTTAACTGTATTATACCACTACCTTCTCGTCTTCATGTGATCTGATGAGAAATCAGCACTTAGCATCATGTGGCTTTCCTTGTATGTGGTGAGTCATTTCCATAAGGTCTACATCTCCAAAGGGCTCTGGCCATGTTGGCTCTGTTGTCACTGTCCAAAATGGTTCTGTCTTCAAAGGACTCCATTAAGTAAAACCACCTTGAGTGGGTGGAGATGCATCTCCATGGAAACCATCTAATCAGTTACCATCCACCATTTGTTCAGTCATATCTCCATGGAAGCAATAAAAATATCTCACCTAGCGATATTGAATGAGGATTAAAGAGGATTTTCTGGGGTACACGACAGGTTCAAACCAGCAGAACTACATTGATGTTAAAGGTCTTCTTTGGCTCTTTTTTTCATCAGTATTTTGCAGCTACACCAGGAGCAGGTTCCCCAGGCAGTTGGTGAAGATGCTTTCCAAATAGCCCTGGAGAGAGGGTCCAGGAAGCACCTTCCAAGACTTGAATTTTTGTAGCTTTCCAACATATGGCTGTCTTCAACAACTTATTCTGCACAGTCCTCCAAAGCCAAATTTTATTTTATCCCTCTGACCCCTCTATTTCTGAGGCATGTGGGAAAAATGGCTCTAGGACAGGATAAGTCTTTGTCCAGAAAGGACCAACGCTTTGAGATCCCATGGCCTGATTTCGCTGGCCAACAGTTGAATCAGAACTGTACCACATCACCCTTTTTTCCACTGTGAGATACCTTACCCAACTTTCACTGATCACAGCAGCCAGCGAGATATGGCCCAGCCATCCTGAAGCCACTTGCCTTAGGGTTGTGGGATGGTGCCAGGAGCTGCTGTGGAGTTCACACACTTACCGCAGTTTCTCTGTTATGGAGTTAGTCGATCCACAAACACCCTAGGGGTACTGTTGGAAAGTTTGAAGTTTATGGTCCCAGAGGGTCAATTTCACTGGCCAAGTGACCCATACTAAGCTGCATCTCCCTCTTCTGCTGAGTGGAGGGCCCCCCTTCTCTCCAAGATAGCAGCAGCTAGCAAGGTGAGAACTAGGCTCTCCTGCAGCTGCAGGCCTTTGGGGTCGGAAATAGGCCCCAGGAGCCATGGTTGAGATCAGTCATTCACTGCTGTCTCTCTGTGGATAGAATAGAGCTGTTCTGTCCAGGCTCCCCTGTGTAGAGGCTCAAGTTTCAGAGACTGACAGTTGATCCTGGCTGTACCACATCTCTCCAGAAAGACAACAACCAGGCCAGACCATGAGTGATGGGCAAAGCCAGCAATGGTTTAGTTCAGTCACTGCAGTTTCTCAGCCATAATTTCTCCATCTCTTCATCCAGATCTTTTTGTATTTAGCAATCATTCTTCCCTGGTCTCCCATCCTGAGAGCCACTGCTTTGGACAGTCACTGCTGTTTTCTAGGTATTTTTGGTGGAAGGGTGAGTTATGACTCTCCTTATGCCACTATCTTCCACGAAGTCCCTCTTTACATGTTTATGATGTTATAGAAATGGAATGTTTTCTGCATGTGTTTTCTCAACCTTTATTTTTTCACTAGATATTGTACTTGAGAGTCATACATGTTATATTGAGGCATGCAGTTGTAGCACACTGATTTTCTCTGCTGTTTCATGTTCCATGGGTTATACACCATCCTTTATTCATGTCCTATGAGTTTAATTTTTTCCCGTGGTTTATTATAATATGAACACCATTTCTATGAGCAATCTTATATATAAGCAGAGCATTGTGCAAGAGCTTTTCTAAACTATATTTCTGTGAAGGGAATTGGTGAACACTGATTAGATACATGTTAAAATTTATGATTTCTTATTGCCGTAATCCTCAGCAATTCCTAAAATTAAGAGATACTTTAGTTATATAATATGGAGTGTAGAAAATAGTTTAACATTGTGGATTCAATTTTCTTAAATTTATGTTTTTTCTCTCTCTGTATATTTCTATACATTTAGGCCGATTATATATTCCTGTATTTTTATTAGTCATATTACTTCTATTGTGACATGATGGCTCATGTTTTTTATGGGAATTGTATCCTTTTCCATGATTTTAGTTCCTGTATCTTTGCTATACAGTATTTCACTGTATAAAAATACACTTATTAATTTTCTCTTAATATTACTTTAGCTTTCTTCCTAATAATTTTTTTATTACCAACAGCACTTGTTGAAAATTGTTGTACATACTTCTGGAATATATGCGAACAATTTTCTAGCCTTTTAGCTGCTCAAGTATTCTCTAAGGTTTGGTTCATCTCTTTGTTCTTCCTAAAGAAAATACATTTCTACATCATTTCACATTAAGTAGTAAAAAATGTTTAAATATGCAATCTAGGTAATAGATTACTGAATATCCAATGTCAGCAGTTTTCCATTCATAGCCTATATTGTTTCATGTTAAACCTCCCTGATTTCCCTCTGATGCAGAAGTTCAAAATCAGTGTCACACCATGTTATCCTAAAATCCAAAAGCATTTTCATATACATCTATTAAATATAATTCAGCTATAAAAATATATATATTTATAAAAGATACAATACCATTTTCACATGTTATAACTCTTAATCTAATATAATAAACTAATCAGTATATCTAGGAATTTCCTCACTTTAATTTTGACTACCATTTGTTCAAATCAAAATTCAAGTAAAGTTCACGTGTTGAAATTGCTTAAATCTTGTAACTCCTAGTCTGTCTCTCCTTGAAATTTGCTAGTTTAAGAAGTTTTTGCATTCTAGAATACATTAGCTGTTGCTGATTGCATCCCAGTGATGCCTTTAAACTTTTGCTATTGCTTGCATTTCCTATAGATTTGTAATTCTTTTTTATGCATAAATCTTAACATACAAGCATTCCATACATGGTTTACATTCAGTGGCTCACAATATCATCACATGGTTGTGCTATTTCCATCTACCTAACTTATTTTAACCGTTGTCCCCTCTATTATTTGTTCATTCTCCATGCATATTTTTTACTCATCTGTCTGTACCCTAGATGAAAGGAGTATCAGACACAAGGTTTTCACAGTCACACAGTCACGTTGCAAAAGCTGCTGTATTGTTATGCAATGTAGAGGGTACATTGAGATCCAGTTTAGATTTGGACAAGATGGTCTTACAGGTGGCACTGTGTACTTCTATCATGAACACAATTTCTGGCTTTCTTTCTTTGGATCCATTATTTCATTAGGAGTCACTCACTGCTGATATTCTAACTCCAGCATTCCTTCTTTGTTTATTATCCACAGTTTTTCTCTAAAGAAAATCTATGCCTGCGAAACAAGTTCATTATCTTGAAGTAAAAACCATGCAAGAAAAGCTAGATGTACTGAATTCTCTTACTTTACAAGTTTTTAAAAAAATGAATTGGGGCTGGTGTGATGGTGGCTCAGCAGGTAGAATTCACCTACCATTCTGGAGACCCAGGTTCGCTTCCAGGGGCTGCCCATGGTAAAAAAATAATAATAATAATTGGTTCTGTAATAATCTTGAAAGGTTACCAGTCTTTCTCATAATTATTGTGGTCACAGATTTTTAATGTTTCCATGTGTGAAATGTTTCCATGTGTGAAACTGCTCATGCAAAACAGTTACTACAGATGATACTATAGATGACATGCTAAACATAGCTTAATATAGTGAGAGTATATTACGTAATAAAATTCATATTATACAAAACATGGCTATAAAATACAATAACAATTATAACCTATGAAATTTCTAATAGAGTCATTTTATAATTCCTCAATAGAATAAGAATAAAAGCAAATAAAGTGCATCAGTTGACTGGAAATTAACTTGCTACTGCTATGGATGTTCACAGTAGATTCAATGGAAGGAGGATCAACACAGCAGGTGAATCATTTGTTTCCAGTTTATATAAACAGAACAGTAGTCTAGAGGCAGGTGTTGTTACTCCCTTGTTACTGGTGGAGATTGGTGATGGGACAGGGAATCCTTTTAGCAAAGGTCCTTTTGGGGAGCTTCTTCCTCACTTTCCAGAATAGTGGGAAGCAGGGGATGTCCTCTTCTCAGTACCTTCCTCCTGGGACTCCTTCGTAACAGCTGACCTTTGACGGGAGGGCCCTGTGGAGGACCAGAACCTGGGTCAGCTGCAACCCTATCAGGTGAGAGAGTTGAAGGAGGAGAAGCCATTGAGCTGCTTCTGTCTGTGCAAGGAACCTGAAGAAAATCTATGTCTTGATCTCCTATTGCACCTGCCAACTCAGCATGGAGTTGGGCAGACTGGAGGGACTCCAGGGTTTGGCGACTGGTTGACACAGGCCATGCCGTGTCAGCCTGATGCTCCTCCTTTCTTGGAGATCCACTGATCCATATGATTCCTGGACGTGCTTTTAGGATTCTGCCATATGCTCCATTGGGAACATCAGGGATGGAATGAAAATTTTCAGAGGTTTTTTTTCCTCATCAATTAATTTCTGTGCCATATATGCATTTTCTTTTATCAAATCATAGAGTTTTCTCTCAGCTATCAGAGCTCTTATGCCCATATCATGAGCTTTACTCTCCTGGGATATAAGGCGGCTTTGGCAATACCCAGTAATTATGTTGATTTTTTTCTGAAATAATCTCTGCTTGCATTTTTTAATGTTTTCAGGTCTTCACATCCATTGCTAATATTTTGATTTTCTTTGGAAAATCCTCCTCTAACTTTATGGGGTAAATTCTCTCTAAATTGAACATTGTATGAACATCTGTTTCTTTTTTTTCGATGAAGTTTGTGACAGACTTGACACTTCTGCTGGAGCTTTTGCCTCTCCCTTTCCAGTTTTGGGTGATTTCTGACTGCAGCAATGCTTTTTCAGTTTGGGATCTTTACAGGTGATTGTTAAATTCATCAATTATTTCAGTTCCTTCTTTTAATTGCATGTAGATTTGTTTTCTTTGTTCTTGGAGAGTTTGTATGTAAGAATTATAACTCCACTCCATCAATCAGTAGTCCTTTGGGATGTTCATCCTTGGGTGGTCCATTTTCTGATATCTTCACTATCTCCAATTCTATGTTCCCCAGATCCGTACTATCTTTCTCAAGAACAGCAGCTGTATCATTCTTTACTAGGTGCTCAGAGGAAGGCTTGACCTGATTCACTTTGTTATTAACAACTGGATCCATTGGCAGTTTACAGTTTTCTGACATACTTTTTTTCATTCACAAACTTGCCCACTCTTTCCTTCCATGTTTTAGATTCCTGTGAAAACAGTTTCATGCTTCTTCCAAGTCTGGAATTTTTTTCCTGCAAAGCCTTTGTTACTGGCGTGTGAACCTGTCTTGGGCTCTCTTTAGGGATTCTGAAGGATGATTTGGTTGGAGCTACTTGATGTTGGATTTGTTTTGTTGAGTCTTCTAAGTAAGGAGTGTTGTTTGCCATGTCATCCTTCATCTGAATTCCTTTTAAACATTTAGACATCTCCTCTTTCCACAATTTTCTAGACTTAGTGACCTCAAGTCCGGGTAAGGAGTTGTAGCTTTCCAGTTGTGTATTGGTGGTCTTCACATTTACGATTTCTGATCCTTCTTTCTTGAGTTCAGTTTCACTTATGGTTGATTGGCGATTTCCAATTATTCTTTCAAGGTGGTGAAACCTATTAAAAATTCGATGTGTTTCCTCTGTAAGAACAGAAATATGAGCCACCAGTTTTTTCTCTATCCTTCTGCATAGGAAAAACATTTTCTAATAAAAGATGCCAGCATGAAGAAACAAGCCCCCATCTCCCACAGCATTCTTTGGGCCCCTGGCCTTGGTTCAAATTGCTGTAGCAGTGATGCCAGTAACTGGTACCAGGGCACCAGGAACAGGACTGTCCTGACTCTCAGGCTATCCACAGACCCTCTGAGGCCCCCAAGTCCTCTGCTGAGTCACCTCAGGTAGGCAGGAAACTGTCACCACAGCAGCTAGACCACCACAGAGAACAGTTTGCCCAGAACACTCAACTGCCTGGGAACCAAGCAGACTTCATGGAGGTGGGGGACAGGCAGGAATCAGTACCTCCATCTTTCCACACACCTTTACCTACAAAGTCAGTGATCACATCACATGGCCCAGGGGAAATGGACCAGGCTCTGTAGGTCAGATGGGATGGCCCATAGCCCTGGCCAACTACAACCGTCCTGGCTACACTGCGAACTAAAGAGGTAAATGGCTTCCCATACTTGTAACTGTCTGGGTCTCTGATTGTGATGCTTCATCTTGGGGGATTTACAGTCCCCCACAATGGCCACAGTTATGATTTCTCTTAAGTAATCTTTTCGTACAGTGGCCTTAGTGACCTCATCCATTCCATGGTAATCAGAAAAGATTCCCTTTGGCTTCCTTGGTTGTGTCTGAATGACCTTGAAAACTTGATGCATAATAGAGGGCTTATGAGGGACCTTGCATAGGGTTTCAACTCACTTTACTTATTTCACCTTTAAAAACCAGAAGAAACAACAGAATTTTGAAGGATTCAGATTTAAGCATGTGCATCTAATGGTAAGATGCTTGGATTTAGTTGTATTTTTTCTCTTCTGACTAGTCACAGAATGTTGACCACAATTGTTGATGGCTGTCCTCTGACAGGACATTATCACTTCTGTCTTTTGGCTCTCCGAATTTTATTTTTTTACTTTCAGTTGTCTGATTTTAATATGGCACAGTTTGGGTCTATTTGGGTTTCTCCTATTTTGAATTCGTTGAGCATATTCATTCCTTGCTTTAAATCTGGGAGGTTACCAGCCATTATTTGGTTGAATATTCTCTCTGCTCCATTATTTCATTTCCTTCTGGAACTTCCATAAGGTGTACATTGGTATAGTTGATGCTGTCCTGTAAGTTTCTTGAGGGTCTTTTAACTTTGCTTCATTCCCTTCTCTTTCTAGTCTATTGACCGGCTCACTTAATTGTCTCATTTCAAGTTCACTGATTTTTATTTCTGCCAGCCCCAGGCTTTTATAAATTTGTTAATGCCATTTTATTGAGATGTATTCACAAATCATGAATCCACCCAAAGTATACAATCAATGCCTCATAGTTTTATCACATAGTTGGGCATTTATGACCACTATCGATTTTAGAATATTTTCATTGCTACAAGAAAGAAAAGAGAATACCAAATATTCTCTGCTCCATATCTCCCCCATTATCACTGAGCCCTAGTATTGATGCAATACACGTGTTACTGTGGAATGAAAGAATATTAATGTATTACTGCTAACTATAGACCATAGTTTGAAGTAGGTGTGTTTTTTACCCAAGGTGCCTCTCTATAATTAAGTCGTTGGACGTGTTTTGTACATTAGTTCTAGTTCATGGAGGAAATTTTTTATATTTGTGTTGTTAATCATGTTCATCGTCCACCACAATATTTACTGAGTTATACATTTTAATGTTTTCACCTCTGGCTTTCCTTCTTTTCACATATATGACTCTAAACTTCCCCTATCAGCCACACTTACACATAATTCATCCCTGATAATTATACTGATGATAAGTGCTACCACCAACTCTATTTCTGCTCATTTAAATTCCACCTAGTTAAAAATTCTACACAACTTAAGCAACTGCTCCCCATTCCCTACTTTCATTCTATCTCCTCATCACCTGTATTCTAGACTTTAAATCCTTGAGCTTACTTATTATAATTTTATCATGTTGGTGGAATCATAGGATTTTTGTCCTTTTGCGTCTGACTTTTTTTTTTTTTAATTTGCATATGGGCAGGAGGCACCAGGGATCGAACTCCAGACCTCCAGCACGGCAGGTCTGAGCTCTGCCTGCTGAGCCATGGCAGCCGCCCTTTTGCGTCTGACTTTTTTCATTCAGCTTAATGTCTTCATGGTTTGTCCTGTTGTTGAATGCTTCAGGACTTCACCCCTTCCCAATGCTGAGTAATATTCTGTCCCATTTTGTTTATCTACTCATCAGTTGATGGACATTTGGATTGTTTCCTTCTTTTGATAATTTTGAATAATGACAGTATGAACTTTCATGCGCAAATGTATGTTCACATCCCTGCTTTCAGACCTGCTGGTGATTCTAATTAATTGAATTATTGGGATGAAAGGCAACTCAATATTTAGCTTGCTGAGAAACTGCTGCACGGCCTTATATTTAAAACTGTACAGTGACTGTACAGTTTTATATTCCCACAAGCACTGAATAAACATTCCTGTTTATCCACATCATCTTCAATTCTTGTTATTTATTTTTTAATAGTAGTCATTCTAATAGATTTTAAATGCTATCTCATTGTGGTTTTGATTTGCATTTCCTAATATGCATTACCCAGTTTTCAGTAGGGCTATTTGTTTTTTTATTGTTGAGTTGCGTTTTTTCTTTGTACATTCTGGATATCACACCCTCATAAACTATGTGATTTCCAAATATTTCCCCCCATTGAGTCCTTTCAGGCATTGACTTATTCAATTTTTAGTAGATCGCATTCATCTATTTTTTCGCTCATTGCTTGTGATTTGCATGTAACGTCAGGAAACTATCACCTATCAGTAGATCTTGAAATTGTTCTCTTAAATTGTCTTCCAGGGTTTTTATGGTACTGTCTCTATATGTAGATCTTTGATCGAGTTTGAGTTAATTTCTGTATAAGGATTGTGGGAGGTGTCCTCTTTCTTTCTTTTCTTTTTTTTTTTTTTTTTTTTGCCTAGGGATATCCAGTAGTCCCACCACAATTTATTGAAGAGAATATTCTGTCCCAGAGGAGGCTCTTCAAAAACCTATTGATTATATACCTGAGGATCTCTTTCTGAACATTGATCACTGAGACTCTCCTTCTGATCTTTATGCCCATATCAGGCTGTTTTCACCACTGGGGCTTTAATTCATTCAGGAAGTATGAATTCTCCCACTTGATTTTTCTTTTTCAAGGGGTTTTTAGCTATCTGAGGTTCCTTGTTGGTCCAAATAAATATGATACTCAGTTTTTCCATTTCAACAAAGTAGGCTGTTGGAAATTTGCTTGGTATTGCATTGAACTGGTAGATTAATTTGGGTGGAACAGACATAGTAATGACGTTTAGCCTTCCAGTCCATGAGCACGGAATATCTTTCCATTTTGTTCAAGTCTTCTTTGATAACTTTAGAAATGTTTTACAGTTTTCTGCGTGCAGGTCCTTTACATTCTTGGTTAAGTTTTTTCATTACATGTTCTCTATATTTTTTGCTAGTTTCCCTAAGGTTTGGCCAAATTTTTGGATCTTCTCAAAGATCCAAATCTGGGTTGGTTTGAGTCTCTCAGTTGCTATTGTGAATAGAATTTTTTTCTTCATTACCTCCTTAGATAACTCATGATTACTATGTAGTAACCCTAATGATTTTTGAATGTTGTTCCTGTATCACATACTCGTTTCTTAGTTCCAGAGGCTTTGTCCTATTTGTTCATGGCTTTTTAAATATAAGATCATGTCATCTGCAAATAGTGAAACTTTTACTTCTTCCTTTCCCAACTGCATTCTTTTTATTCCTTTTTCTTACCTTATTGCTCTAGGTAGAATATCTAATGTAATGCTGAATATCGTGGTGACAATAGGCTGTCTTGACTTACTCCCAATCATAAAGGGAAGTCTTTCAGTCTTTCACCATTGACGATGATGTGAACTGTGGTTTTTTCATATGTGCACTTTATTATGTAGTAGATATTTCCTTCTGTTCCTGACTTTCAGAATGTTTTCATCAAGAAAGGCTGCTAGAATTTTTCCAGTGCCTGTTCTGCAATTGAACTGATCATGTGGCTTTTCCCTTTCAATGTGTTAATCAGAGTATTACATCAATTGTTTTTCTTGTGTTGAGACAGCTTTTCGTACTTGATATAAAACACACTTGGTCATAGGTTATAATTCTTTTAATGTGTTATTAGTTTTGATTTGCAAGTATTTTGTTGAGGAATTTTACATCTATATTCATCAGATATTGGTCTGTAGTTTTCTTTTAGTGGCTTTATCAGACTTGATATTACATGATGTTGGCTTCATAGAATGAATTAAGCCATGTTCCCTCCTCTTCAGTTTTTGAATATTTTGAAACATACTGAGCTTAATTCTTCATGTATTGCTTGGTAAAATTCACCTATTTAATCATCTGGCCCTAGGCTTCTTATGTTGGCAGGGTTTTGATGACTGATGGAATCTCTTTACATGTGATTGGTTTCTTGATGTCCTCTATTGCTTCATGAGTCAGTGTAGGCTGTTCACATGTATTTAGGAAAATGTCCATTTCATCTAAGTTGTCAAGTTTGTTGGCATACTGTTCTTCATAGTATGAATAGCATAGACTATTGTTCAAAGTATAAACAATCTACACTGGCCATATTACCTTTATCCTTTATGCCCATTTTTAAAAATTTCTTTGCGGTCTGTGATAATGACCCTTCTCTCATTTCCAGTTATATTGATTTGCATCTTCTCCTTTTGTACCTTTGTAGCCTAGTTAAGCATTTGCCAAATTATGGTACTTCTCAAAGAAACAGCTCTTGGTTTTACTGATTCTCTATTGTTTTTTGTTGTTGTTGTTGTTATCTGTTTATTTATGTCTGCACTAATATTTGTTATTTCTTTCCATCTCCTTGCTTTGGCGTTTGTTTACTTTTCTTTCTCTAGTTTCTCCAGGTATTCAGTTAGGTGTTTTATTTTACCTCTTTCCTCCTTTTTAATGTAAGTATTCAAGGCTATAAATTTCTCTTTCAGTTAGTGTTCTTTTTTGAATCCTATAAATTTTGATACATTCTACTCTCATTTTGTTTATCTTGAGATATTTAATTATTTCTCTTGTAGTTTCTACTTTGAGTCACTGGTGGCCTTAATGTTATCATTTAACCTACATACATTTGTGAATTTTCCAATTCTTTAGCTGTTATTAATTTTGAATTTATTCCACTATGATCAGGGAAAGTGTTTTGAATAAATTCTATCTTTTGAAATTTTGTAAGGCCTATTTTGTGAGATGTGGTCTATCTCGGAGATGGTTGCATAAGTGTTTTAGAAGAAAATACAGCCCTCTGTTTTGGGTTGTAATGTTTTATAGATATCTTTTAGATCAAGTTCAGTGATATCATTTAGGTTCTCTGTTTCTTTAGTGGTCCTCTGTTTAGATGTTCTATCTGTTGAAGAGAGAGGTGTATTGAATCTCCCGTTATTATTGTAGAGATGTCTATGAATCCCCTCAGTTTTGACAGTGTTCGCTTCATGTATTTTGGTGCAATTTGTCTAGGTGGATAAACATTTGTTATTGTTATTTCTGCTTTGTGAGTTGCCCCTTTCTATTCATATACAGTGTTATTCTTTGTCTCATAATGTTTTTTGCATTTAAATTCTATTTTATTTTAGTTTACATACCATGGCTTTTTCCCTTGTGTCGCTGCTTGAATGAATTATCTTTTACTGTCTTTCCACTTTCAACCTATTTGTATCTTTTGTTCGAAAATGAGTCTCTTGAAAGTAGTTCATGGAGGATCATAGTCTCTGATCCATTTTGCTTATCTTTGACTTTTGATTGGGGAGTTTATGCCATCATTATTAAATGTTATATACGGTAAAAACAGTCGTTCTGCAATTTTCTCCTTTGGATTTTGTTTGTCAGATCTATTTTTCCCTATTTGTTCTTGCTACTTAGCCATACTGATGATTTTCATTTCTATACTCTATTCCAGGTCTTGCTCTCCTGTCTTATTTTTTCTTTCAGCCAGGAGAAATTCCTTTATAATTTCTTGCAAGGGTAGATCTCTTGTTCACAAACTCTCTCAGCTTTTATTTATCTGTGATTATTTAAAATTGTCCTCATTTTTAAAGGACTGCTTTCCTGGGAATGAATTCCTGGGTGGCAGTTTTTCTCCATCAGTATCGTTCTAGATTGCTAGCTGCCAGAATGAAATATACCAGAACCAGAATGTCTTTTAAATAGAGGGATTTAGTAAGTTGCTAGTTTACAGTTCTAAGGCTGTGAAAAAGTCCCAACTAAAGCAAAGCTATAGAAATATCCAATCTAAGGCATCTAGGGAAAGATACCTTGGTTCAAGAAGGCCAGTGTCATTCAGGGTTTCTCTCTCCACTGGAAACGCACCTGGTGACCATGGATGATGACTGCTGGCTTTCTCTCCAGGCTGCTTGTTCATGAAGTTCCCCCAGGGATGTTTTCCTTTCTTCATGTCCAAAGACCTCTGGTGGCACGGGGTCTGTCTCTCCCAGAATCTGAAAAGAGACCCTCTCCAAAAGATTTCCTCTTTTAAATGATTCCATTAAACCAATCAAGACCTAAGTGGAATGGTGGAGTCGCATCTCTCTCCGTTCAAAAGTGACCACAATTGGGTGAGTAGCTTCTCCGAGGAGAGGATCCAATCAAGTTTCCAACATACAGTACTCAGTAGGGTTTAAAAGAAATAGTTGCTCCCACAAGATTGGATCAGGATTAAAACATGGCTTTTTTAGTCATATCAAACCCAGCAGAGTATCTTAACTATATTGTGTCACTCCCATCTCCCCTTCTTGGGAACTGATGAGAATTCAGCACTTAGCCTCTGTGACTTTCCTTGCATGTGGTGACTCACCTTTCACTTGCTGATTTCACGACTTTCTTTCTCTTTGGTATTTGACAGTATGGTTATTATGTATCCAAGGTTTGTTTATTCTAATTCATTCTATTTAGAGTATATTGGGATTCTTTGATTTGCATATTTATGTATTAAAATGTTTGGGAAACTTTTTAGCCATTATTTTCTCGTCTGCTTACCTTCTGCCCTGCTTCTCAGACACCTAATGTTTATATATTCGTGCTTCATTTGTCAGTCATTTCCTTGAGATCTTGCTCAAATTTTTCCACATTTTTCTCCATTTGTTCTTTCTGTGTTCCTATCCGGTTGCTCCATCTTCTAGTTTGCTGACCCTATCTTCTCCTTCTTCAGTCTGCTTTTGAGTGTAACAGTTTTTCATTTTGCCTACACTGTCTTTCATTTTAGTAAGATCTGGTATTTTTATATGTATTTTTTCAGATTATTGTTTATGCTCGACTAGAGTCTTTTTTTAATACTTTTAATTGTATAGTATAACATATACAGAAATTAATTTAAAAAGCAATAGTTTTCAAAGCACTCTTCAACAAGTAGATGCAGGACAGATCCCAGCATTTGTCATGGGCTACCATACGATCCTCTCATATTTTTCTTTCTAGCTGCTCCAGTATGTGGGAGGTTGGAGTGCTTAAATACTTTTTTATCATTACAATCGACTTTTTTTCCTTCTATGTTTTTGAAACATAACATGTATACAAAAAAAAAGTATATATTTCAAAGCACAGCACCAAAATTAGTTGTAGAACATATTTCAGACTTTGACATGGTTTACAATTTCACAGTTTTAGGTTTTTGCTTCTAGCTGCTCTAAAGTGCTGGAGACTAAAAGAGATATCAATTTAATGATTCAGCATTTCATATTTATTTGTTAAATTCTATCTTATATGTATAACTCCACCATCACCTTTGATCCTTACATACCATTCTTTAGGGTTGTTTGGCCTATGGCCCTTCTAAATTTTTGATATTGGAAGGGCCTGCCACTACTATGGGGTAGGGAGATGGAACTATCTGACGTTCTGGAGAGGCTGGGCTAGCTTTCAGTACTTATCTGGACCAGGGACCTGTCTGGCAGCTGTAGGTTTCTGAAAAGTTACTCTTGTGCATGGAACTCTTGTGGAATCTTAAATATTGCCCAAGGTGTTCTTTAGGATTGGTCCTGGTTGGGGGTTGGCAGGTTATGATAGGTAGCAAGGTCTACCTGAAGCTTGTATAAGAGCAACCTCCAGAGTAGCCTCTCGACTCTCTTTGTACTCTCTCTGCCACTGATATTTTATTAATTACACTTCTTTTCCCCCTTCTGGTCAGGATGGAATTGTCGATCCCATGGTGTCAGTCTGGATTCATCCCTGGGAGTCATGTCCCATTCATCCCACGTCGCCAGGGAGACTTTCACCCCTGGATGTCATGTCCCATGTATGGAGGAGGGTAATGATTTCACTTGCAGAGTTGGGCTTAGAGAAACTGAGGCCACATCTGATTAACAACAGAGGTCCTCCAGAAGTAACTGTTAGGTATGCCTTTAGGTAGTCTAAGGTTCTCCACTACCTACATAAGTTTCACAAGTGTAAGCCTCATGATCGAGGACATGGCCTATTGATCTGGGTGTCCCTAAAGTTTGACACAGTATCAGGGGATTCCCCAATGGTAAGTTTTAATAATTCCATAGTCTTTCTCCCCTACCTCAGGGGACTTTGTGAATACTTTTTGATTATCTGCTTAATAAACTCTAGGATGTATCCAGGCATTACAATAATCTATACAGGATTAAAGGACCTCTTTCTTATTCTGTGCTGCCCATGTTTCAGTTGTTCAAAAGAGCTATACAGATAGGTTGAATTAGATTATACGGTACAGAAAATTTCAGTTCCAGATCAAATAAACCTTTCTTCCATTGGTCTCAAAGAGTATGTGTGGTTCTAAAATGTAGACACTGTCTTCCTTACCCCTATGTTCTGAATTACTTTAACCCCAACCTCAACAGCTTTGTTTTCATCTGTAAATATCAGGTTATACATATAAAACAGCTTCTGAAAATCCAGAAATATTAATCCTCACTTTTGACTGAATGGGTCTGCTCTAAAAGCTTACAGTCTAGGCACCTGTTTTCTTATAAGCATTTTCTAAATGTGACCTTAGCATTGTCTGTTGAATTATGCTGGTGACTGTGGGCATCCTTGCCTTATTCCTGAGCTTAAAGGGAATGCTTTCGGTTTTCTCACCAGTAAGTATGATGTTGGCTATAGGTTTCCCATATATGCTCTTTATGATATTGAGAAAGTTTCCTTCAGTATCTAACTTTTGAAGTGTCTTTATCAGGAAAGGATACTGGATTTTGTTGAATATTTTTTCAACAAAATAAGTATGATCATATGATTTTTCCCTTTCAGTTTGTTAATGTACTGTATTATGTTGATTTTCTTATGGTGAACAACTCTCACATTCCTGTTTGAAACCAGTTTGGTCATGATGTGTAATTCTTTTAACGTGGCATTGCATTCATTTTGCTAGTATTTTGTTAAGAATTTTCACATATATTTTCCTTAGGGAGATTGGGCTGTAGTTTTTTCTTGTACCATCTTTATCACATTTGTTATTAGAGTGATTTAGGCAGCATAACTTTTTCCTTAATTCTTAGAAGAGTTTCAGCAATAATGGTGTTAGCTCTTTTTGAAATGTTTGAAAGCCATCTGGGCCTGGGTTTTACTTTGTGGGAAGATTTTTAATGACTGAAATAATCTCTTTACTTTTAATTGGTTTGTTGTCTTCTGTTTCTCCTCAAGTCGGTACAGGTAATTTGCATGTTTTTAGGAATTTGTCCATTTCATGTAAGTTGTTTAGTTTGTTGGCATACAGTTGTTCATAATATTCTGATTTTTAAAAATTACTTCATGATCTCTGGTAATGATGCCCTGCTCATTTCTGATTTTGTTTATTTGTATCCTCTACCTTTTTTCCTTCACTACTCTAGCTAGGGGACCATCAGTTTTATTGATTTTCAGAAAGAACCAACTTTTAGTTTTATTGATTGTTTCTATTGTTTTATTGTTCTGCAGTTTGTTTATTTCTCTTTAATCTTTATTATTCCCCTTCTTTTATTTGCTTCAGGGTTAGTTTGTAGTTCTTTCTGTAAATTCTCCAGGTGAGCAGTTCAATCCTCAAGTTTTGTTCATTTTTGTTTTTTTATATAGGCAGCTAGGGCAATAAATTTCTGTCTCCACACTGACTTTGCCACATCCCATAAGTTTTGATGTTTTCTTCTCATTATCACTCACCTCCGAAACATTACCAGTTTTTCTAGCAATTTCTTCCTTGACCCACTGATTACTTAAGAGTGTGTTGTTTAATCTCCATACATTTATGAAAGCTCTGGTGGTTTGCTGATGATTAACTTCCAACTTTATTTCGTTGTGATCAGAGAAAGTGCTTTGGATAATTTCAATCTTATTAAATTTTAAAGACACTCAGCTTGTGTCCCAGACTATGATCTATCCTGGAGAACGTCCCTTGTGTGCTGGAGAAGAATGTATACCCTGGTGTTTGGGGGTGTAATGATCTATGTAAGTCTGTTAGATCTAATTCATTTTCCCCATTTTTTAGCTTTTCTCTTTCCTGTTGATCCTCTGTCTGGTTGTTCTGTCTATAGTGGAGAGTGGTTTATTGACATCACCCAGTGTTACTGTTGATTTATCCATAGCTCTCTTTAGTTTTCCCCATATCTGCCTTGGGTACTTTGGCACTCCTTCATTATGAGCATACACATTTATGATTGTTATTTCTTCTTGGTGAATTTTCCCTTTTACAAATATGTAGCGACCCTCTTCTTCTCTTATGATGTGTTTATATTGAAAGTCTATTTTGTCGGATACTAGTATAGTTACTCTTGCTTTGTTTTGGTCACCACTTAAATAGAAGATCTTTTTCCATCCTTTCACTTTGAGTCTGAGATGTGTCTTTTGTAAACAGAATATAGATGAATTATGTTTTTTATTGCCTTCTGCCAGTCTACATCTTTTAATTGGTGAGTTTAGTCCATTAACATTCAGTGTAACTAGTGTAAAGGTCATTCTTCACTTTAGTTTTTATTTGCCAGGTCTCTATATCATTTTCCTTCTCTCTTTGTTAATTTAAATTACATTACTCATATCCTATAATTCTGTTCCCTCCTCCATATTTCTCTCCCCTGTCTTTTTTTATCAGCTCACAGGAGTCCCTTTAGTATTTCCTATAGGGCTGTTTTCTCGTTGACTAGTTCTCTCAATCATTCTTTGTCTTTGAAGATTTTTAAACTCTCCCTCAATTTTGCAGGATAATTTGGCTGGATAAAAAATTCTTGGATGAAAGCCTTTCTCATTCAGGGTTCTTTCAGCTAACTTTGTCAACACTTTTCTCTTGTCCTTCTGGGATGCCAATGATGGTTATATTTTGCGTTTCTATCCATCATTTCCCTATGATCCTGTTGCATTTTTTCCATCTTTCTTCGCATTTGTTTATTTGTCCATTCTAGTTCAATTTTACTATATTCCAGCTCACTTACTCTTCCTTCTGTTTCTTTGATTCAGCTAACGTGTCTTTAGTATATTTCTAATTTGGTCTACTGTATATTTCAATTCTGTGAGTTCTGCTATATTTTTATGCAACCTTCTGAATTCTTCTTTATGTTCTTATAGTGTCTTCCTGATATCTTTTATTTCTTCAGAAATATACTTGAATAGTTGTTCTATATACTGTGTCCCTCTTGAATTTCAGTTTGGTTGTTTGACCAAGATCTCCACTTGGATCTTAATGTGCTTTCGGATTTTCTGTTCTGGGCATTTCATTGTCTTGATATGGTAATTGTGCAAGTGTGTTTCCTTCATTCATGCTTATGAAGTATTGTACTGACTTGGTTTATAGTCCAGGTTTCCTTTTGCATTTTGTCATTATTCTTAATCAAATCAAGGTCTGGATCTTATGTAGGGGATACAATTCAACTGAAGGGTCTATTACACTCTAGGCTGGGATGAACTGGTATTTCAGTGAAAAAAATGGTTGCCCATCAGGTGGGAGACCCAGGCTTGACTCCCAGTCCATGCACCAAAAAAAAAAGGGGAAGGGGGAGAGAAAAAAGGGACGACAATAAAATAAAATACGAAGTTAATTAAAATATGAAATGCAAGAACAAGAACACAACAACAAAACACTCCTTAACAATAGAAAGCCCCAGAATCAAAAGGAGGCACTCCAGTATATACTACAAGTGAAGTCATACTGGTGGCACCAATGAGAAAATCAACGAAAAAATGATAATACTAGTAAAAGTGATTGAAATAATAAAAATATAAAACTATAAAATCTCTATAAAATAAAATATAATGGAAATAAAAATTACCCTACTAATAAAAATGTATATAGAAAGAATCTATTTTTAAACAGGGGAAAGAAAAAAATATTATGAAAAAATAAAATACGAAATAGAAATGGAAAATTAAATGTAGGCAGTTGGGGAGTGAACCTGCCTGCACTTACCCCTCCTCCCCAGCAGGTGGGATCAGGAGACTCCTCCCTCCAGCCCCCTCCCCATCTGTGCAGCTGCCCTGCACTTCGGGCATCTCGCCAGCACATGGCGGCCTGCGTCTCCTCCCTCCTCAGCCCCGCCTACCCCCGGCAACGGGGAATGGAGGTCCACGGGATTGGTCGGGCGCCGGCTGGCAGCTTTCTGCCAGACCGACTGGGGAGCCGGCCATTAACTGGGCCCCGCCCGACTATTAGCGCCAGCTGACCTTCCAGGTCCCTGCTTGTGGAAGTCCACTCCCATGGCCGGGCTGGGCGCTCCCTCCCGCCGGAGGCGCAGCCCCTGCGGTGGAGGGTCGGGACTGCCTCCCCCGGCACTGTCCCGGGCTTTTCACGGCCGGCAGCTGGGTCAGCCTGGCGCGAGGACGGTGAGCTCCCTCCCGCGGCAGCCTCCGTCCACCCCCGCTGGCTCTCCCGGTCAGACACCCTCCTCCCCTCCCCGAAGCTGCTGAAGGCCCTCAGCCCCGTCTGGTTTCTCAGCGCAGGAGGGCGCTGTTTCCGCCCCGGGGCGCCATCTTCCCGGAAGTCCACAGTCACGTGCTGTGCCACGTGGTTCGTGTTTGCGGACCAGGGAGCTCATGAGTCTGATGGTGCTAGGGGCGGTTCCTTTGGAAGGGAGACCCTCTCCAGGGTGGGCTCTGTGTCGTTCCGTACCCACACTAAGCGTGCTCGTGTCTTTGCTTTCTGGTGTCTTGAGATGTGAAACCAGAAACCCCAGTTACCCAGGAATTCCTCCTTCCTTATAGTGAAAGATGATGTTTAGAGGCCACAATCTGCCTAATTGTGGTGCTTATTGGTGACGATCTCTAGGCCTTATCAGTTATAAAGTTAAGAAAAAAGTGCTTTTTTTTCTTTTAAAATGGAATATATCATGAATAAAACTGATACTTCTAATTCAGTTTCAAAAGTACAAGCTAAATTTTCTGATCTTGCACAAATATAATTTTTCTTGATGCAGAAGTCATGGTTGTCAGTGAACCAGCATATTTACTCATTGATTTATCTCATGATAAAATACAGTCCCCAATCTCAAAATAGAGTTACCACTACCCCAAACCGGATGTTTCTGAAAACCTGTTTAGTATTTTTGCTCAGAGCTGTTTGTCCTTTGAGTTTATTCCACTACATCTACAATCAAGTTACTGTGTTTTTAAGTTTTTTGAAACAGTTCCTTTCTGCATGTTTGTGTGGCCAGCTGGGCTACTAAATGCACAGTTAAGTGCGGTAGTTTTATTTTGCTTCCAAAGTTTAGGGGATGCATTTGGTTTTAATTAAGAAAATGGTGCCAAAGTCACAGATGTAGAACCAGATTTAATATGAGGAGCCTCGCTTTTACCTCTGTCCCCTCCACCTTGTTTTCCCCAGAATAAGGTTTTAAAGACTTTGTTCTTCTATTTTTATATAAATGAGCAAAGATGTGCAAATATTTATATCCCCCCAATTCTTTAATTGTAGCATGTTATCGATAATCATCTCTTGCTTTTTCTCAGTTATGTAACTCTCAAGTTTGTTCTGTACCTGTGTATGATATCTGTTACAGTTTTTCAACTGGAGTTACCATTTTTGTATGTACCATAATTTATTCAGTCAGTGCCCTGCTGATGGACATGTGAACTTTTACAAATAACATGCATATACCATTCAGCATTTTGGGCATAATTTTAATATTTATTTAATTTATGTAATGAGTAATCAAATTTTTGTCAAATCCCTTTACTATATGTGTATAGTTATAGTTTTTTTATTCTTGGCTTTTCAAATTCAGAATGTCCAAACTTTGCTTCCAACATATTCCTCAAATAATTCATGTATAGTCTCCCCCATATTTGGAAATGTCTACTTCATTCTTAATTGCTCAGACCACAAAGTTCAGTGCTTTCTTAGACCCTTCCCCACCCTCATTGCACATCAGATCCATGAGCAAAATATGTCCATTCGACTGCAGGTAGAGCCAGAAGGCCAAATTCCTTACCACTGCACAGCTGCACCCCTCTTTCCAAACCACTTTCACCCTTCCCCTGGAGTACTTCATTCACCTCCTCATTGTTCTCTCTGCTCTGTCCAGACTATATTCAATGCAGCCAGCAGTCATCTTTTTTACAAACATAAGTTGGATGATGCCTCTCTTCAAATCAGAAACCTTGAGTGGCTCTGGGTCTGGTTGAACCAGTCTTTGGCCTGTCGGGTCAGTGTGATCTGCCCCCTGTACCTTGCTGCCTTCTCATTCCTTTTCTCCTCCCCACTCACTTGTGCTGACGAATCAGACTCCCATTACTCCCCTGGAAGGCTCATCCCGGTTCTCTGCATTGGAACCTTCAGCACACCCTTAAGATGCTTCCTCAAACATTACATTCTTGATGAGGTCTTCTCCTACCAAACTTATGTTACCAGAATCCCATCCCCTTTCTCTTCTTAATCTTTTTCCATAGCATCTGTCATGCCATGCCATAGTATTAATTTTATTTATTTTTTTATAGCCAGTCTCCTTTCCATGAAGGCAAAGGGTTTTGTCTTTTATGCTCACTGCAGCAGTGCTGGTACCCAGCATGAACTTTGCTTATAGTGACATTCTGTAAATATATGCATTGAATGAATGAATGAAGATTGCATTCCTGGAATTACCCCATGTTGGTCATTAGCTCCTTTATATCTATTTCTGGATTGTGTTTCCTAATATTTTGTTTAAGATTTTTATCTCTATGTTTCTGAGTCAAATAAGCATGTAATATCTCCTCCTTATGTGGTCCTTGTCTGACATTGTTATCAAGGAAATTAAAGAAGGAGTGGGAAGTACCCATCCTTATCTACTTTTCTTGCAAATTTTGATCAAACAGGAATTGAAAGTAAACCTGACATTTTAGTGGTCTAGTATGTTATTTGTGGGAAGATATTTGAAGGAAACATTTTATTTAAAGTTTTTCTTTTTCTTGTCCATGAATATGTTGGCAGATGTATTGCTTCTCTCTGAAGGTGATTTTGTTGACTCTTTTGGGAAAAGTTTATATTCATTATCAACAAATTCATTGAAGTCAAATAAAATAAATTAAAATTCCATCACTCATTCGCTCCAGTACATGTCATACCCTTATTATTCCCCCACCAACCACTGTTGTTAATGGGTGTCATATAACCCAGGGTAGACGCAGGATGTTTTTATTGTAACAGTCAGTTGTATTGCAGTTTACTAGTTTAGAATTCTCTTCCCCCAGGGTTTTCATAGCTGCTCCTTTAAACCACTAAGTTCAAGCCCATATATCCCCACCTGAGATATTACTGACTCCTCAGATTGAAGTAGCCCACCACTCACATTACCATACTTTTATTTCCTTCATGGTCCCATCACTCACTCAAATGATCGCATTTCTTTCACACACCTTTATTGACATACAGACTCCATAAAAACGGGGACCTTTCTGTCTCCTTCATTTCTGATTCCCCCATGACAGAAAGGGACTTGGACATAGAACATGTCCGAAAAAAAACAAACGCTGCAGTGAACAAACTAGTTTAAGTGATCTATTAATAGTAATTTGAGATTTGTACCTAGAAAAAGGCATGAATTTTTCATGGTATTAACTTATTTTTCAAACTCAGTAGTCTCCCTTTTTATTCTTCATATTTTTCTTTTGTATTTTCTCTCACACTCTCTCTTACTTATGTTTTTTGATCTGTTGCAGAGTAGATGGGCCCTTTTCTGAAACAACTTTGACTTGCTGAAATTTTCTAGTGGGATTAATCTCTCTATCATTAGTATGTTCACTTTAGTGTTTTTCTTCTGATTTATTTAGTGTAGTCTCTTGATGGTTTGCTACTTTTTTTAAAAAAAATATACTTAGTTCATTAATGTCAAAGCGTTTTTCTTTCTAATGCAAATATTTAACACTCTTTGATATAATCCTTCAGCTGAATACTCCAACTTCAGATACGTTGTATTTTCATTTTTAAGACTTTGTTAAGGGCTCTGTAAATTTCCAAGTCTTTGTTGACACATTAGGTAGTTAGAAGATACCTAGTGGATAATTTTCTTAAAATTATTATTCAAAAATCGGTGAATATGTTTGAATTACTGTGCCTCATGATGAGAGAACTATTTTTCTGCATTAACTGATTCTTAGGAATTTGTGGGAACTTTCTTCAAAGCTTGATACTTGGTGAATTCAAAAAGAATATGAAGTAAGGCTACTTAAGAATGCTTATTCTATAATTATTGGGTAGAGTGTTCCAAATTTCCCCATTAGTAATGTTAGTGAAATGTACTCTCGCCACCCACCCTGAGGTGAGGATGGAATGATGTGACGGGAAGGAAGAGGTAGAGGAAGGGGTGGCAGTGGAGGGGGTGCTGCTTCTCAACTGTGCTGTCTTCCAGCGGACCTCACATGGGGCAGCTGTGATACATTCATTAGACTCTTACCTTTTAAAATACCTTACTATGAAGGCCACCACACACATAAAAGAAAATATGACATATATATATAAATTTAATGAATAATAATAGTGCAGACATTCATATTTCAAAGAATCAAAATAAGCAATAGGCTATTACAAAACATTTCATGACTCCTACAACAATTGTATTTGACTACCTCCAACAAGTGATAGCCATAATTCTGAAAATTACCATTTCATAGATTTTTGTTATCATTTAAACATATCATGTATGTAACACTAAGCAGAATACTGTTGAATTTTGTATGTATTTTTACCTTTTTGTATTTTACTATCCAAATTTTAGAATGGTAAATTATACTAATATAACCAGAGGGTATTGACTGCTCAGTATACAGAAAAAAAACTTTAGGTTCAAATATTTCCATGTGTGAAACTCTCTTGTAAAACAGTTCCTACAGATGATACTATAGATGACATGCTAAACATAGCTAGTAATATAATTAGAGTACATTAAGTGAGAAAACTCATATTACACAAACAAGAGCTATAAAATGCAATAACAGTTATAACCTGTCAAATTTCTAATGGATTCATTTTCTAATTCCTCAATAGAATAAGAATAAAAGCAAATAAAGTATATCAGTTGACTGGAAATTATCTTGCTACTGCTATGGATGTTCACAATAGACTCAATGGAAGGAGGATCAACATAGCAGGTGAATCATATGTTTCCAGTTTATATAAACAGAACAGTAGTCTAGAGGCAGGTGTTGTTACTCCCTTGTTACTGGTGGAGATTGGTGTTGGGACAGGGAATCCTTTTAGCAAAGGTCCTTTTGGGGAGCTTCCTCCTCACTTTCCAGAATAGTGGGAAGCAGGGGATGTCCTCTTCTCAGTACCTTCCTCGTGGGACTCCTTTGTAACATCTGACCTTTGACAGGAGGGCCCTGTGGAGGACCAGAACCTGGGTCAGCTGCAACCCTATCAGATGAGAGGGTTGGATGAGAGGAAGCTATTGAGCTCCTTCTTCCTGTGCAAGGAACCCAAAGACAATCTGGGTTTTGATCTCCTGTGGCACCTGCCAACTCCATGGGGTTGGCCAGACTGGAGGGCCTCCAGGGTTTGGCAGCTGGTTGACAGCAGACATGCCCTTTCAGCCTGATGCTCCTCCTTTCTTGGAGATCTGTTGGTCTGTAGGATTCCTGGATGTGCTTTCAGGACTCTGCCACATGCTCCATTTGAAACATCAGGGATGAAATGAACATTTTCAGAGCTTTTTTTGTCTTTCTCAATTAATTTCTGTGCCATGTATGCATTTTCTTTTCTCAAATCATAGAGTTCTCTCTCAGCGATCAGAACTCTTATGCCCATATCATAAGCTTTACTCTCCTGGGATGCAAGGCGGCTTTCGTTATACCTAGTAATTCTATTGAATTTTTCTGAAATAATTTCTGCTTGCATTTTTAAAGTTTACAGCTCTTCACATCCATTGCTGATATTTTCATTTGCTTTGGAAAAATCTGCGTCTACATTTATGGGGTAAATTCTCTCTAAATTGAACATTGTATAAACATGTGTTTCTTTTTGTCAATGAAGTTTGGGATGGACTTGATGTTTCTGCTGGAGCTTTTGCCTCTCCTTTTCCAGTTGGGCGATTTCTGAGTGGAGCAAGGCCTTTTCAGTTTGGGATCTTTCCAAGTGATTGTTAAGTTTCTTGATTATTTCAGTTTCTTCTTTTAACTTCATGTACATTTGTTTTCTTTGTTCTTGGAGAGTTTGTATGTAAGTATTTACCCTTACTCCATCAACCAACAGTTCCTTGGACTGTTCATCTATGGGTTGTCCATTTTCTTATGTCTTCACTGTATCCCATTTTCTGTTCCCCGGATCCATATTGTCTCCCTCAAGAACAGCAGCCAAATCACTCGTCTTTAGCAGGTGCTCACCTGAAGGCTTGACATGATCCACTTTGTTATTAACAACTGGCTCCATTGGCAGTTTACAGTTTTGCAAGGTATTTTTTCTTTAGCCAGTTTGCCCACTCTATCCTTCCATTTTTGAGATGCCTGTGAAAACAGTTTCATGCTTCTTCCAAGTCTGGAATTTTTTTCCTCCAAATCCTTTGTTGCTGGTGTGGGAAGCTGTCTTGTGGTCTCTTTAGGGATTTTGAAGGATGATTTGGTTGGAGCTACTTGATATTGGATCTGTTTTGTTGAGTCTTCTGGGGAAGGAGTATTGTTTTCCATGTCCAGTTTCATCTCACCTTCTTGTAACCATTTAGGCATCTCTCCTTTCCACAGTTTTCTAGACTTATCGACCTCAGGTCCAGGTAAGGAGTTGTAGCTTTCCAGTTCGTTATTCGTGGTCTTCACGTTTACAATTTCTGATCCTTCTTTCTTCAGTTCACTTTTTCTTATAGTTGATTGACAATCTCTAATCAGTCTTTCAAGGTGGCAAAACCTATTAAAAATTTGATGTGTTTCCTCTATAAGAGCAGAAATACGAGCCGCCAGTTTCTTCTCTCTTCTTCTTGCATAGGAATAAGATTTTGTAATAAAAGCTTCCAGCTTGAAGAAACAAGCCCCCATCTCCCACAGCATTCTTTGGGCCCCTGGCCTTGGTTCAAATTGCTGTAGCAGTGATGCCAGTAACTGGTACCTGGGCACCAGGAACAGGACTGCCCTGAGTCTCATGGCTATCCGCAGACCCTCTGAGGCTCCCAAGTCCTCTGAGTCACCTCAGGCAGGCAGGAAACTGTCACCACACCACCTAGACCACC
>PVIY010033371.1:0-28129 GCA_004026745.1 Myrmecophaga tridactyla
CTGAACCTCTGAACAAACAAATCTTTCCAAGGCAACAAATGAGTGTTTGATGTTGGAGGCACCATCCGTGATGTTCTCTAGGTCTTGTGATTATGGGTGAGCTTTTGTTTTCATTTTTGGATTTGTCTCCACTTTCTAAATTCTTTTTGATGAGAGTGCTACCTTTAGATCAGGGGCAGGGGCAGGGGTTAAAAAACAATTTGAACAATCCCTGAGAGTCTCTTCAGTAGCAGTCTTCACTCTCTGGCTCCCTTATCAGTTACTTGACTGTTTCTCCTTCCGTGTCCTCAAAGGAAGGCACTGTGCCTTTTCATTCAACAAACATTCATTGAAAACAACCATCTGCCAGGATCTGGCATTTCATAAAATCTGAGTTCAGCTCAAGATGTACAATGAGGCACTGACATTCAGGTAGCCTCCAAGTGTTCCCTGGCAACCTCTGACCATGCGTTGGGAACTCCTGAGGGCAGGGCCCATGTCTAACTCATTCTGTACCCTTGACACACAGGGCACCTGGCTCAGAGTTCATTATCCATGAACTTAATTGAATGAATGAGTGGGTTAATGAAAGAATTATAAAAACACCAGAATTGCTTACAATATTGAGTGCACTTCTGAGGGGAAAAAATTAAACAAGAACTTTAATGGTCTTTTTCTTTTTTTGTAGACAGTACCCGGAAAGGATTTTGCATAGGATATTCCTGCTCTCTTATCTTGGCCATTTGCCTCTTCCCAGTGAAACCAGATGACAGAAGCTCTCGTTCTAGCTATGGAAGATCTCTAGTTCTGGAAGCACCCAGGAATTCTCGGGCAGCAAGGTGTGTTTCCACAAAGGCCAAGAGCTGACACTGCTTTGAGGACATTGATTGCCTTGTGGCATTTAGTGAGCTGGATCCATACTCATCCCATGGAAGCACCAGAGAAGGGGTTATTTTTTAATTTTGGCTAATTTGTGAGGCCCTGAAGATTTTTCTTGGACTATCTCTACAAGGAAATAGTCATTTAACCTTGACTAAAACTGCTTATCTCCATACATCAACAGCTCTTCTATCCATACCAAGGGAAAAAAGCGATAGCATTATTACTGAGACAGTGATGGATGTCTTTTCAATTCTCCTATAAGGCTGTAGATAAAGTGGGAGAAGGAAGAATGTTGATAATTAGAAGTGGTTTTTCTCTTTTTCTTCATAAACCAGAAAAAAAAAATCATGTCAGTTGACACAAAATACAACAGCTGAATAAACAAAACAATGGGGTATGCTTGGCCTCCTAATGAACCATCTAGGAAAATGCAGGAAGGATCTTTGGGCAAGGTAGGGAATTGTGGCAAGGACAATCCAGCACTGAGGTGGGCTGTGGTGTCAGTTCACGGAAAGACAATTTGGAAATTGGGAGTCTGGAACACAATGAACTGAAAAATAAATTCTCGCATCTTAGGGACCAAGCCATCTGACACTTTCAAACCATGAGCTCTTAGGAAATCTCCCTGAGCCTCAGTGTTACCATATATAAAATACTCTTCCTCTTTCTCTTCTCCTAATTTCTTCCATTTTTTTCCTGCATAACCCCCTCCAAAAATCATTAAAAGGGACTGAACAAAGGAGATGTCTGTGGTAGGCTGAATAATGCACCAAAAAATGTCCACGCCCTAATCAGAGAACTTGTGAATATGTCACTGTTCTAGTTTGCTAGCTGCTGGAATGCAATATACCAGAAACAGAATGGCTTTTAAAAAGGGGAATTTAATGAGTTGCTAGTTTACAGTTCTAAGGCTGAGGAAACGTCCCAATCACAACAAGTCTATAGAAATGTCCAATCAAAGGCATCCAGGGAAAGATACCTTGGTTCAAGAAGGCCGATGAAGTTCAGGGTTTCTCTCTCAAGTGAGAAGGCACATAGCAAACACAGTCAGGGCTTCTCTCTCTGCTGGAAGAGCACATGGCGAATACAGCATCATCTGCTAGCTTTCTCTCCTGGCTTCTGGTTTCATGAAGCTCCCCAGGAGGCGTTTTCCCTCTTCATCTCCAAAGGTCGCTGGCTGGTGGACTCTCTGCTTTGTGGTGCTGCAGCATTCTCTGCTCTCTCTGAGGTCTCTCATTCTCCAAAATGTTTCCTCTTTTATAGGACTTCAGAAACTAATCAAGACCCACTCAAATGGGTGGAGACATGTTGTCCCTTAATCCAGTTTAACAACCACTCTTCACTAAATCACATCAACCAGGGAGATGATCTCATTAGTTTCAAACATACAGCATTGAGTAGAGATTATTCTATCTTTATGAAATGGGATTTATATTTATTAAAACATGGCTTTTCTTAGGGGGCATACTTCCTTTCAAACCAGCACAGTCACCTTGTGTCAGAAAAGAGACTTTGCAGAGATGAATAAGTTAAGGATCTTGAGATGGGATAAGTATCCTGGATTTCTTGGGTGGACCCAATGTAATCACAGGGGTCCTCAAAAGAAGGAGGGAGGTGGGTCAGATATACTGAGAGAGGACAGGAGGATGGAAGCAGAAAGGAGAGAGGATGCTATGCTGACAGTTTTGAAGATAGAGGACACTGAGCCAGGGAATGTGGGAAGCCACTAGGAGCTGGGAAAGGCAAGGAAATGGATTCTCACTAGACCATCCAAAAAAGGGATGCAGCCCAGTGGTTCCATTTTAGATTTCTGACATACAGAACTATAAGATAATAAAAATGTGGTGTTTTCAGCCACAAAATTTATGATGATTTGCTACAACCACAGTAGGAAATTAATGAAAGAAGGGCTTCAGCAGTATAGAAAGGACATTCTCGTAGAGGGTGGTGACACTGATGGCTAGTGTGGGTGGTGGAGCCTGGAAGACAGCAGCTCTGGGGGTGCACAGTGGAGGTGTCAGAGCTCAAGTGGGGAGTGGAGAGGGTCCACATCTCAGGAAGGTAATAGCAGTGACAGGATATTGGCTGCCTAGAGAGAGATTTATCAAATAAAGTAAATATGTTAAGGATAATGGGTGTAAGTTTTCCCACTGTAAGAGAAGGGAGTTATAAATATGAAAAGGCAGAGAGCAAGAATAGACCCTATGGTTTTGGATGAGAACTGAGGTATTGGGAGAATTCACAATTTTTAATAGAAGGAGAAAGATATGGAAATAAATATGAGTATCCTGTAGCTGTGACCACTGAGGGACCGGATGTGGGGAGTAGTGACAGCCACAATGACAGTGAGCTCACTTAGAGACCCAGTCTTGGCTTCTAAATACCATTATCTATTAAAAAGAAGCAGTGCTTTTCAGAGAAATGGCTGACTTTAGAATGGGCCAGGAAAGAGCAAGAGGAACCTGGAACATCTTTGTCTCCCAGAAAGATAAAGATTTGTTTATCTTTGTTCAAAGATTTGCCAGAGTCATATCCAAAGGACACAGAAGCCAGCTTGGAGGTGTTCCCAATGCCATATTTAGGATGATTTGAGCATCAATAAGTATAATTAATAATAATGGTAGTGGTAACCTAGTGAATAAAATGGGGTTCTACAGGTTCAAACTCTATAAATAATGAATGGATACTTTGAAATTTTGATGAGGAACAGGATATTTCTAGACTCCCAAAGTATATCTCCACAAAGCTCTTACTAATTACAAGGGGGAAAACTGTGATGTGGAGAAGTCTGGTATATACCATTTCAGTCAAGTGATCAAAATGAGCATCACCAGTGACAGGGAAAATTAAAATTGTGTAGTGCACGATAAGACGCAATGAAAATTACACAGCATCACTTCTGTGACATTTCTGACAAAGTTGCACAATTGAGGAAATAGCCAGCAAACCAAATTACAGGTCATTCTACAAAATAAATGGACTATGCCCTACAAAAATATCAAGATCATGCAAACCAAGGAAAGACTGAGGAACTGTTCCAAACTGAAAGAGGCAGAGAAGCCCTGACAACCAAATGCAGCTGTGATTCTGAGCTGAGTCCTTTAGCCATAAAGGACTTTGCTGGTACAACTGGCAAAGCTTGAATGGAATCTGGGAATTAGATCATGACAATGTGACAAGGTGAATTTCCTGATTTGGATGGGTGCCTCACCAGAAAGAGGCTACCTTAGTACCCCTTGGTACTGGGAACAGCTTACTGGAAGTGTGGCCTCCACCCAGTTACAATGCAAGACTTGGAGAGGCAGCACTTGGGATCTCAGCAGCAGAAGATGTGAAGGCCAAATTTTCATAGCCTTGACACACACCATACCCATCTCCAAATTACTGAAAGTTTAAATATTTACTTTAACATTATGAAGCTTATTTCTAAACCCCAAGTCAAAAACTACTTTTTTTCATTACATGTAATGAGATATGTATAGAACACACAAACATTCTTAAGATGTCATCTAATTGGCACAGTGATGGGTAGAATAATTTTTCTCCCTGAATTTGGAGCTATGAGTAAACCCAAGTGCTTAACTTGGGTTTAACATTGGGGGAAAAAAAAATAGGGCCTAAGGAACTAAATTAACTGTATCCCTTCTTCCTCTCTTTTTCCTTTTCCTTCTACATATTTGGGAGGCTTGGTACAATCCCCAGCTCTTATTGGTTCTCCTGGTGACTTTGGATGCCCTTCCTGACTTGTCCTTGGAAGCGACTTCTCCATCCTCTCAGCAAGGCCACATCCATTGTTCTGGCTTCTTTCCAGGGAGGCATCTGTGCTTTCTCAGGGTCTCCACTGTTTCACCTAGACTCTTACCTCAACCTTCTAATCTGTCTCCCTCCCTCCAGTCTTAATTTCCTTCTAGTCTGTTCTCCACATCACAGGCAGGATGGCTTTCTGAAATACAAGTCTAATCATGTCACTCACCTGCCTCAAATTTGTCAGCCTAAGCCTGGGTTCTAACCTGGACTTCAGAGGATTGGTGAAGCCCATCAGATTGTCATTAAGATTGTGTGTGTACATGAGGATGCACGTCATTTTCTTAGGAGAGGGTCCATAGATTTTATCAGGCTTCCTAAGGGTCCATTAAGAAAAGGCTGAGAACCCCGGTGTTTGGATTAAGTGCAAATTCATTAACCTGGCAGGTAGAACCCATGTATTCTGTCTGGCTGATGCCCACCCACTGCTTCTTCCTTTGTACCTTTTTGCTCTAATAATTTCAAACTACTTATCATTCCTCACTCCCACCGTGCTGTTTCTAAGCCTCCCTGCACTTGCTCTTCCTGATCTTTCCATCTGAAATGTCTTGCACTCATTTCTTCTACTGCTTATCCTTGAAGGCTCCATGTAAGTATCTTCTCCCCCAGAAAGCCTTCCTAGAACCTCCAGATGGGGCTAAGTGCCTCCCTTGTCTTCCTCCTGAATTCCTCGAGCACGCCTTTATCTTAAAACTGGCAGTTATCTGTTCTAGTTATCATTCCTGCCTGGTCTTCCCATGAAGCAGAGACCATGTACTACCCAGCTCTGCATTCCCATGACCAAGCATGAGGCTGACTATGGAGTGAGTGCTCCAGATTCATTGATGAAACTCAGCAGAACATATGCTAGCATTTGATTTGCCTGGGCCAACCATCCTGGAAGGTGCTTCCCTCCACCTGGCACAGGTAAAGGAACCAGGGCTCTGTTTTCTCAGGTCTCTGTGGGAGACAGACTGGCTCCACTGGTGAACTTGGGCTAATTTCCTCTGGTGACCTTGGGCAAATCACCTCACCTCACTTCAGGGAGAGGGACCTGTATGCATGTGGAATGTGTTCACGCCTCCACATGTGGGCACAGAGAAGACCTAGTACTTTTGATTCTAAAACTAGGCACTCCAATGACATCTCTTAGTTCTGGGGTTCATAGGGAACAAAAAAAGTCAGATAAAGTCTGAAACCAAAAGGCTCAGCCCTTGAGACTGTCCACTATCTCCCCATTTTTCTTGACAAAGGGCATGTGGGGTGGGGGAACAGGGTGCCACCTTACTGTTACTGTCCTCTTGACCTGGCCTGGGGCAAAGAGGGCTGAGGACTGGGGCAGCCAATCATCACTGGCTGAGTAATAGAGAGAGACACCCTGGCAGATTTCAATAATACCATTCTTTGGAATGTGCTTGGAGCCTCCGATTGCTGTCTTTTGGTTTAGATTAAACCTTGAGATAGTTTGCCAAGTTTGAAACCCGCCCGACCCTCGCACAGTATATGTTTTGAGCTCAACTTGAACTTTATGAGGTGCGAGCTAATTTGCATTTGGCAAAATGCAATTTCCTGTTTCTAAGAAAAAGAGACTTTAAAGATATTATTTAAGAGATGCAAATGGCTTCCTGGACATCAAATAGCTCTTACAAAGCAATATTTTAATAAGTTAAGTGTAAATGAATTGAAAACACATGAATCTGATTCTCCTTGAACTGCAGATGGGGTTTAACAAATAGAAGGAAAATGGCTTGGCACCGACGCTTGGGGGTTTTCTCTATCCAAAAAGTTCAAGAAAGTAGATCAAGATGTTCGACAAACCCGTGCACACCCCAGGGCTCCTCAGTTCTGATTGTGTATCTCCAGGATTCTTGTCCCACAAACAAAGGATAAGTTCCAAAATCGGCTCCACTGGGCAAGTCCCTCTCCCCCTCTGCCTTCAGCGTCTGCATTGCCAAGCCTTCTTCGCCACTGCCTCTTGCCCTCCCTGGTTCAGAAAGGCTGACGCTATAGCTTCCTCCATTCTCCCTAGGCTCTCCTCCTCTCACCAGGGATCCACTGGTCTCTGAGATAGCACAGCATTCCAATCTTTCTTGTCAGCCTTGGCTTCTGGAATCTGAACATCTCCCTGCTGAGGACCTCACTCCAATCAAGAGAACCATCCCAAGTCAACTCCCCTCCTCATTGTCCCTACCTCTTTCCTCCAACTTCAACTTCCCTAGGAAAGATGAAGTCCTCCACTGGACTTGAGGCAGACTGCAAAAATTTATCCCTTCCTTTCTACTATGATGTGACTGCTGAGCTGTGTTGGGACACGGTTATCTTAGGAAGGCTGGAAAGGCAGCTGCACAGCCTGCATAGGAGGTGGAATCTACCTTGCCAGTGGACAGAGAAGGCATTCCTGGAGTCATAGGGAAGGGTAATGGTCCTCAGACGGTGGTAAGAACAGGCCCTAAGTCTAGCCTCTACAGAACATAGATAGTTCCATCTCCCTTCCCCACATTAGTGACAGCCCCTTTCAACATGAAAAAGTTAGAATGGCCATAGCCCACATACCCCTAAAGAGAGGGATAGAAAGATCAAAGGTGATGTTTGAGTTATACGGAGAAGATAGGATTTAACAAAGGAATATGATTGTTGAATCAGTAAATTGGTATCTCTTTTAGTCTCCAGTATCATAGAGCATCTAGAAGTAAAAACCTCAAATTGTGGAATTGTAACCCATGTCAAATATGTCCTGCAACTAGTTGTGGTACTGTGCTTTCAAATTTATTGCATTTTTTTGGTATGTATGTTATTTTTCACAAAAAAGGAAAAAAAAGTCAATTGTGGTGATAAAAAATATGTCTTCTAACCTCCCATATTCTGAAGCAGCTAGAAGGAAAAATCTGAGAGGATTGCATGGTAGCCCATGACAGAATCTGGGATCTGTCCTGTAACTACTTGTTGAAGAGTGCTTTGAAAACTATTGCTTTTTCATTTCTTTGCTCTGCATATATGTTATATTATGCAATTAAAAAGTTAAAAAAAAAAAAAGGATATTAAGAATCTCTGTAGGCACTAGCCATATTTTATTTTTTAAGCCAGGTGGTAAGTCTATGGATTCTTGTTTTATTATTATTCCTTAAACTATACATATAATTATATTTGCCTTTTTGTATTTACGATATATTTCATAATTAAAAAAAATTAAAGGCAAGAAAAAAAAAAGAGCAGGCCCTAAATCATCAGAATTTAGGGACCAGCCTCTCTCTCTGGATGCCAAGGTATCACAGGGTCTTGTGAGTACTCCTGGATGGTACATGGTAGAAATTTCTAGGACTGAGTGACATACTTTAAAAACCTGATAATCTATATGCAAAGCCCTGTCCGTGATTATGTCCCTTTTGCCATCCCCCACAACTTAGAGCAGCCTTGTTTGAATGCTCCAGCTTGTCTCACCTAGGATATAGGATGTAAAGGAGAAGGGTGGATTGACCTTTCTTCGGCCAGAATGATAGTGGGGCATCAGCGCATCCCGGAGCCTTCAAGATGTGAAGAATTGAACAATTGGCAGATCCCAAAAGATTGAGCTTCAGGTGAGAGGTAGCCCTGAGTTAGATTTGGGGGGCCCACATTGAAGGTGATGGGGTTTGTTTTTATTAAGGAATATGGTGCTTCCTCACAAAGGTGGGGGAGTAAAACCAGTTTGTTTTGGTTTGCTAAATCTTCTCTGAAAAAAAGCCAATGGCATCCGGAGATCTTCTGTAACATAGGCACATGGTGATGTCTGCTGGTGCTTCTCTCCTGGATTCGAGTTTCAATGGCTCACTCTCCAAAATGTCTCTGGGTTTTCCTCTCTGTGCATCTATGGGTCTTCTGTTATTGTTTCTAGGGCATTTCTTTCTCTCCACATCCTTCATTTGGTTTCATCTCTCTCCTCTCTGGACTTTTACTGACTTTCATCCTCTTCACAAAAGACTCCAGTGAAGAATTAAGACCCACCTTGAATGGACTGGGTCGCATCTCAATTGAAGCAGCCTAACCAAAAGGTCTTACCCACAATAGGCCCACCCCCACAAGAATAGATTAAAAGAGCAAGGCCTTTTATGGGGTATGTAACAGCTTCAAACCAGCACACAGTTCCTAAAGATTCTAGAAGAGACCGTGGCCTGAGTTTCTCCTTCAGTAAAATTTCCCTGGTCATCAGTCATCCTATGGATTTCATGCTAGGCCATGCTCGTGAGGTGCTAGGATACTATGGATTCTAAAAGAACATGACACAGCTTGAGGGGGCTGACGGTCGGACAAGGTAGGAACAGCTCACCTACAAAGCAAGAGAGTAAATGCTCAAGCTGAATGGGTGGCGTCCACCGCAAAAAAATAGACTGGGAGGTCACAGGGGGATGATGCTCCCCAAAGGATCTGACATGACGTGGGCCTTGAAAAAGACTAGTATTTGACTCCTCATTTTTGTCTCCTCCTTTTTTCATTTGCAACCTTCTCTTGTGGATTTATAAATAAAGTCCATCACTTAAATTGCCATCTAGCAGGGAATTTATTCATAACTGCTCCTTGCTATGTGGTACAGAACAAAGGGAAGGCAGGGGCACAATACATAGGTCTGGGTTCCATTACCAGCTCAGACACTCAATAGCTGTGCTACCATGGGAAGGTCACTTAGGCTCTCTGTGCCTTCGTTTCCTCATCTGTAAAATGGAGCCAATAATATACCTAAGAGAGGTACAAACACGCAAATAAATGTAAAGTGACTGTAAAAAGCTTGATAGATAAATGAGACTGACTGAACCATAAAATGAGAACAGGCCATGGAAAATCTTAAACTGCAAAGAACTAGCTATCACACACACACACACACACACACACACACACACATGCATGAACACACACTCTACAAACGTACTAATTTTTTATTGTGCATAATAAATTGTCACACAATGAGTGGCCTCAAACAACCCCTACTTAAAAGCTCCCAGTTCTGTAGGTCTGAAGTCCAGCCTGGAGTAGTTGGATTCTCTGCTCAGGGTATCATGAGGTTGAGTTCACCAGGCTGAATTCTCATCCAGAAGCTCAAATAACCACTTCCAACTTCACTCATGTTGGTGAAATTCAGTCCTTTGCCATTGAAGGACAGTGGGTCCTGTTTCCTTGCCAGCTATCTGCTTTGACCAGATCTCTGTTCCTAAAGGTGGCCCACTTTCTTTGCCACACGGCCCCTCCATTCTCAAGCCAGCAATGGAGTTCTCCCTGTAAGTCAAATCCTCTCTGTGCTGCAAACTCTGACTTCCCCTGTCTCTCACCCCTAGACCCAGATGAAGGGTCATGTGATTAGGCCAGGCTCACCGAGATAATCTCCCTATTTTAGATTCGTCTTTGGCTGGTAACTGGAAGGAGGCACGTGTACGCCAAAGTGTGGGAATCTCGGTGTCCATCTTAGTACCTGGCCTGCCATAATCTCCAAAAAGAAGAAAAAAAAAGTGAAAGGAAGAAGAAGCATGTCTCAGAGAAAACCTCAGTTTCCACAGAAATAAAATAACTGGCACTCTTGAGGCAGCCTTCTGCTTCCCTCCTGAACCCAGAAAGGGAACTATTCCAATTAATTTTCTACATTTCCAGAAGTGGATATTTCCCTTCTCTCCAAAGGGAGAACCACTGGAGGTGGGTGCGCTCGCCTCTACCTTCCTGGACTGGATACATCTCAGGACAGGCGCCAGCCCTTTTGCAACCCTGTGGCCTCCGGGCCTAATAAGAGTGGGCCCACCACACTCTTTTGAAGATAGGAAGGAAATTCCATGCTGGGGAAGCCAAACTAACGAATTAATCTGAAATACAGGTGGAGAAAGAGTCTTATAAACCAAAGTGCTCATTGTAGAATTATTTATAATGGTGAAAACTTAGAAATAACATAAATGTCCAACAATAAAATCTAGGTAAAAAACACTTATGTCAAAGTCATATGATAGAGTACAATGTAACCATTTTAAATCATGTTTGTAAATGATTTAGTGGCATGGGTAAATGGTTAACCTAATTATGAGTGTTTTTTAACTACATAAAATCACATACTTAGTTTGAGTTCAGCTACGTAATATTAAAACACACATAGCAAAGCTATCTATAGGAATTGCTGGCTAAATACACATAGAGATAGATATAGATCAAATGAGAAAGAAATATTCCAAAATGTTATCTCTGGATCAGAAATACAGGTGATTTTATTGGCTTTAAATTTTTGTGTAAACTCCAAAGTTTCTGCAATAAATGCACAGTATCTTTAAAACAGACGGAAAAGCTTAAAAAGTTCTCTGAGACTTATAGTTTTTAATGATATGAAGAAATACATAGGGCGGGCCACGGTGGCTCAGCGGCAAGAATGCTTGCCTGCCATGCCAGAGGACCCAGGTTCGATTCCTGGTGCCTGCCCATGTTAAAAAAAAAGAAATACATATGTATATAGTATTGCCAATTAAAACAAAAACTCAATTATAAATACAAATATCAACAATGAAGAAAAAATACATGCCCAGAGCAAAAAGAGCAGGTAAAAAAAAACAGAAACTTTTGTCACTGTCACTGGGTAGGGAGCTGATGGATGAAATGTTTACACTTTTTACTTTTCTGTATTTCTATGCATCAATTTTAAATTTAGAAGAAAAGTTATCTAAGAGGGAAGGGGAGAAAAAGAAACTCTGATAGGTATCCGGTCTCTCAAACATAAAAAAAAAACCTTTAAAAAGCACAACGAAGAGCAAAAAAAATACTGACTTCTTCCCCTCCGGTTGCACTCACTGCCCCATCTTTCTGGAAACTGCACTTGAGTTCCCACTGGACCGGGAGCTTCTAAATGTCCATCTCCCTAGGACCTAGCAAAGCAGAACACGGAGCAAGCTCTCCCAGGAGGCAAAAGTTTACAGTTCTGTTTCTGAAGATAATTGTGATTGAAAACTGTCACTGCCTTTGTAGAGAAGAAAATTCGCAGATGACATGCATTTTCTTTTTCGTAGCCTACCTCCAGGTGTGAAACGTAGCAAACGCTTTCATATGCTAATTTAGAAACCCTCCGAGCAGAGATAAACGATTCATCTTAAGAAAAGAACTGCAGACGGGGTCTTCCTGATTTCCTTACCTCGCCTTCGCCTGCCTTAGGCAGCGAATGTTTATCTGCATAGCTAAGCAGAGGACGCATGCGCACTTCAGCGCGGACTCATCACCTGCTTCTCTGCAGTAATTAGCCCACACCCCGCTGTGTCTCTACCGGCTTCCTTAAAGGCAGGGGCGATATTTTTAAAACTGGGTGGTGCAGGTTGCACTCTTGAGGTCAGCGTTGAGCCTCCGTTCGGCAACCACTACCGATCCTGGGAAAGTCACTTCCTTTTTCTGGGTTCGTTTTTCCAGGAAAGAGCCCAGAAACGGGGCGCCTCCTCCACGGAGGTGCCCACCTGCCTCTCCCACGTGGTTCAGGGTCTCGCTGCTCAAACGCCGCCCCTCTCCTGCAGCGTCTCTCAGCCCCTCACCCTCACACTGGCTTCATTGTCCTCGATTGTTCTCCACTCTCTGGCATCTTACTGTATATTTATTTGTTTGCTTATTTATGTTCTGTCCTCCCCATACATATCGCCGGGGTCTTTATTTTGTTTACCAACTCCCCAGCGTCAAGCGCAGTGGCAGCACTCAGTAAATGCCCAGTAGGTTTTCATTGAATGAATGAATCAATAAATCAATCAACAAATCAGTCATTGGAATAGATAGTTTCTACCTCCTCATAGGATTGTTCCAATGATAAGGAGGGATTATTTTTGCGAATTTAAAAATTTTGTTATTTTCAAATACTGTTCATCTTTGCAGCCTCCTCAGTGTGTTACATATGGCTGGTAATTAATCAATCTGGTGGATGGATGAATAAAAGACAATGTATTTGTAGTCAACTTGCAATCACCTGCGTTAATAACTGGGGATGGGGAATGGATAATTTGAAACAGAAGCTAATCTGAAAATAATTTCTCTTGGCTCGAATGTATGCCGTCTTCATAACTTCATCTCCCAATAGCCACCCTCACCGTCTGTAAGCCAGGAGCCACTTATGCACAGAGGATACCTGATGACTCACTCTTCAGACATTTCAAGTCCCCTTTGCCATGTGTTTCAACAACTGTATTCATTTCCTGTTGCCTTTTGAATCGTGGCCTGGCCTGAATTTCTCCATCCCTCCACTTCAGCTCTGATTTACAGTTCCATTTCTGAAAGCCAGCAGCATCCACCGGCTGCCAGAGCCTGCAGCAGGCTCTGAGCCCCAAGTTCTCCTGGTACAAAAGTCTAGAGAGGGAGGTTGACTGTGGCTGAATTTCCCCAGGACCTTGAAAGTCTGCAGAGCAGAAAACTTCCCGGAACCCTCTGCTATCTTCTGCAGTGGCAAGGCATGCCAACAGTTATTTATTTCTGGAGCATGATGTTTGCACTGTTTGTGAAATATCTCATTTAAGTCTCAAGGCAACCCTTTGAGATCAGTTTGCTTATGCCCCTTTTGCAGGTGAGGAAGTGAGGTTCAGAGGGAGGGAAGGCTCCTTTCCAGGGTCACAGAGCTAGACAGGCTCAGGACTGGCCCACTTTGCCACTCCTGCCCCACATAGAATGTCTCAGAAAGCAAACATCTTCTCAAGTTCCCTGGATTTCATTAGCTGTTAGGAGCACATTTCCAACGTTGTTGTGAAGACCAATGAGAAAACGGGACCCAGTATGCCCAGTTTGGTCGGTAGCAGCCACAGGAGTTCAACGACAGACTTGCCTCCCTGCTTATATTTTGCTTGAGCCAATAAATATTTATGAAGCTCCCACTCCTTGTCTGGCACTGTTTTAGGTACTTGGAACACAGCAGAGAATGAAACCAACAAAGCCACTGGAGGGGTGAGCAGCTGCGTTACCAGAGCTGCCTTATGCTCGTTCACAGGATTACACGGACCTCTGAGTTGAGGCTGCATTTGGGAGGAGGGGGCAGGGTACAGACAGAAGCAAGGAGATTCCCTGCCCTGGCCCCCACCCCACCCCCACCTCCAGGAGGCTACTGCAATATCCAAGCACAAGATGATGATGGCGTAGTCTAGGGTGATGCTTTCACTTTTCCCTAGCTCAAATATTAACTACTGAAGGAGAGGATAAGGAGGTCAAGGGTGAGAAATGCAACATTTGCCGAGGGTTAAGGACTGCAGATCTTGGAGAGAGGACCCCTGTGTGTCCTCGGGCAGAGCCAGGAAGGGGGCAGCGGTCAGAGCATACTGGCAGGGTACTTAGTTCTGCAAATGGCAATCCTTTGTCATTAAAACATTATAAAGTGCCATTTATAGGGCAACCTGATGCAGACAAATGAGACAACGGAATTAGCAGTCATTAGTCCCAATTAAAATCCAGTCTGAGTACCTGGGCACACCCCTCTCCTCTTCCTCCTTGCACCCCACCCATCCCGGGAGGTCTACCCTGCCCAATGAGATAGGGAGTGCCACCAGGACAGAGGAGAGAACTGGGCTCAGCAGAGCTTGGGTTGGGGGGAATTGAAGACAAGGCTCCTGCTCCAAAGGGGTGGACATCCAAGTGGGAAGCGAGGCGAGCACTCGAGACGGCAGAAAAGCTCAAATGAAGACATATTTTCAGAGTACCGGTCCAGACATTCAGGCAGACAGGAGGGGACCCTAAGGGTTCAGAAGGGAGAGAGCAGAACTGGGCAGAAGGATCTGGGATGCTTCACCGCAAGGAGGGACTTTGACACCCCCTGAGGAATGAATCATTTGGGAGCTTCCTTGTAACCACAGTGCTTTGCTTGCACTTGTGCCTGTGGTGAATGGAAGGCCTGGAAGAGAGAGGACACTCCAGGTGGAGGTTATGGTGCGAGTAGAGGCCCTGAAGAAGGGGTATTCACATGACCAGGTCATTACACTGTTCATGTCAGGGGTCAGCAAACTGCAGATCACAAGCTAAGAATGGTTTTTAGATTTTTTTTTAGTGGGTAAAAGAAAAAGAAGAATATTTCATGATATGTGAAAATTATAAGAATCTCAAATTCTGTATCCAAAGATAAAGTTTTATTGGAACACCATCATGCCAATTCATTTACTTATTGTCTGTGGGTTCTTTTGCTACGACAGCAGAATTGAAAAGTTGTGACAGAGTGTGGTAGTTAGATTCAGTTGTCGACTTGGCCAGGTGAAGGCACCTAGTTTTGCTGCTGTGGACATGAGCCAATGGTACGTGAACCTCATCTATTGCTAATTATATCTGCAGTTGGCTAGGAGGCGTGTCTGCTGCAGTGAATGACGTTTGACTTAATTGGCTGGTGCTTAAATGAGAGAGTGCAACATAGCACAGCCCAAGCAGCTCAGCATTCCTCATCTCAGCACTCACAGCTCAGCCCAGGCCTTTGGGGATGCAGCGAGAAATCACCCCGGGGAAAGTTGTTTGGAACCCAGAGGCCTGGAGAGAAGGCCGGCAGAGACCATCCTGTGCCTTCCCGCGTAAGAAAGGACCTCAGTGGAAAGTTAGCTACCTGTCCTCTGAAGAACTAACAAAATAAATCCCCTTTTATTAAAAGCCAGTCCGTGTCTGTTGTGTTGCATTCCAGCAGCTAGCAAACTAGAACACAGAGCCATATGCAAAGACTAAAATATTTACATTCTAACCCTTTACAGAAAAAGTTTGCCAACTCCTAGTCTCTACAAATGGCTTCCCCTAGAACTGGGCAGTGCACAACCTATACTACCAAACACGGCAGCCCTGGTCCGAGACCTTGATCCTGGTTCCTGGTTGGTCCAGGAGACTAGTATGAGAAAATGCTCAGATCTGTTCCCTGACAATGAGTATGTCTTACCTGGGCCCATGACTTAGCACTCTGCTCCAGCCACACACCTTCTTTCTCATCAGAGACTTTGCACACAGTGCTCCACCTACTGGAAACCCTCCCACCAGGTCATCACGTCATTCAGTTCTCAGCTCAGATGCCCTCTCTACAAAGAAGCCTTCCCTCACCATTCACTCAGTGTCCTGATTTATTTCTTCATACCTTTTCTCATGCTTATATCCATCTTCCCCCAACTAGAACGCAAGCTCCGGCAGAGGAGTTTGGTCTTGTCACTACTGTCTTTCCATCACCTAGAACATTACATGCCACATGGCAAAAGCTTGAGAATATTTCTCAAATGAATGTTAAAATTCTATACTATCTAACACCATTGTTACCTTTTAAGTGTTTGCTTGATTAACGTCAGACCCACTAGAATGTAAACCCCATGAGAACAGGAATGTGTCTTTGTGGTTGTCATTGCTCTACATTGTGTTCCCTGTGCCTAATACAGGGCCTTGTACATAGTAGGTGCTCAATAAATTTGCTAAAAGAATTTTTTAAAGATTCTATGTTAATAAAAATGTTTTTTTTTTAATTCTCTGCTAATAGAAAGCTTTAAAATGCTTATGGACAAGTGCAGTTTCTGCATTATTCTCTTTATTTGTGTATATGTTTGAAACTTCTCTTGAGAAATCATTAAAAACAATTCTACACACATCCAGGTGTAAAGTAAAAGGAAATATTTCAAACAAAAAGCAACCAAACAAAAACTTTAAGTATACACCAGAATAAATTAGACTCGTGTCTACACCTGGTCTCCTGTGTCTTCTGTCAAAACTTGGGACTAGGAATTAAAGATTAAAAGTGCCTCAAATTAAAAAAAAAAAAAAAAAGAAGATAACGAAGAAGAAAAACCAGTGTCATAGGCACTGTTGAAAATCCAAACCACACTCATTTAAGCAAAAGAGAACCAAATTTATTGGCTTACAAATCTGAAAAGCCCAAATCTAGACTCACCTGTACCGCTGCTTCAGGTCTCCAGGACCCAGCCTTGCTCAGTGCTGCTTGGCTCTGTCTCAGGTCATTCCCAGAAAGACTGAGCTGTTCCACCCTCCCACAGACCTTCTCATTCCTACCTGGACTGTCAGAAATCTCTGGGGACTCTGTTTGGCCAAGTGCAGGTGACATGCTCAGCCCCAAACCAAGGAGGTGGAGCCGTCTGCCAGAACCCACCCCACACAAAGCCCATCACTGGGGCCGGGTACTGTACTGCTGTGCAAGGAGGGTTCCCCCAAAGAAAGGGATGCTGGACCATACTCAAGATCTGCCTTCTGACCCTAGTCGGAGAAGAACAGACCTTAGGGAACCAGCTCTGGGAGAAGAACCAGACAGGTGAGGCCACAGCAACCCCAGACAAAGAGGATCCACCTCTGGACCCTTCCTGGGTCAGTCCTAGACATTAAGGAACTCAGGGCAAGAAGCAAGACCTGGTACCAAGTGGAACCAAGGTAGAGAAAACCAAGTAAAAGTTCAGTGCTGGGGCCAAAGCCAGCTTCAAGGGCGCTGCCGGGAGTGATGAGAGCGTGAAGCAGAGTGAACCCCAGTGCCAAGGATGGTCGCTGTGTCCACCCGCAATGAAGGAGGCACAGATAGATAGGTCCCCAGGCGGACCTTCTCGCCTGCTTCAGTCTAGCACCCGGGAGCTGGAAGGACCCACCCAAGGCCATTGTAGGAGTACGGGAACATCCTGCAACATGTCCCTGGGGCAGGTGAACAAGGGCACTTTGGACAGATGACCACAGGCTAAGGGAGAGGACAGAGTGAAAAGGAGAGAAAGTGGGGTTCAAAATCAACCGTTTTGGGGAGGCTACCATGGCTCAGCAGGTAGAATTCTCGCCTGCCATGCCAGAGACACAGGTTTGATTCCGAGTGCCTGCTCATACAGGAAAAAAAAAAAAAAATCAACGCTTTTTCCTGCCTCCTGGTTAGCTTTTCCCCCCAAGGGGGGCATGAAGTTAGCTTCCAAACAAATAAGACCTTGATTTTCTCATCTGTAGAATAGGGGAAATAATCGTATGCCCCCTGTGGGGTTTTTGTACAGAGTGAAGGAGGTAATTCACATCAAAAATTAACCTGTTGGGCGGCTGCCGTGGCTCAGCAGGCAGAGCTCCGACCTGCCATGCTGGAGGTCTGGAGTTCGATCCCTGGTGCCTCCTGCCCATATGCAAATTAAAAAAAAAAAAATTAACCTGTTAACAATATCTGGTACATAACAAGCCTTCAATAAATGTTTATTTTTTAGTAGTCATAGTAGTACTGATACTAAATATACACTGCAGGTGAATGAATGAATGGCCAGATGAATTAATTCACAGGTAGCTTACCCAGCACCCTTCAAAATGACAGATCCCTTTTACTTGTACAAAAAGGAGCTTTTCTTCTTTTTCTAGTGAACCAAAAAAATAAAAAAAATCCAATTTGAGCAAATCCTCCATCAGCCTCTTGTTGCATTCTGTGCAAAAGGCTTCCTTAATTAAAAGATCTTAATCACATACGGCTTTTCCGGTAGAGTATTCTGAGCTGCAGCAGGTACTGTCAGGGCAGGTCCTGCCCAGGATCTGAGGTGGGGGCCGCATGCCTCTGCAGGGGTCTCTGCAAACCCACAGCTCACACCTCCCTCTTCCCCCTTCTCAAGTCCTGCCTTCCTTTCCAGCATCACTCTTTCTCTGTCTATTCTCTTTCTAAAAATCTTCATGCTCTTTGACACTCTTTCTCTCTTCCTTGCCTTCTCAGCTCCCTTCAGTGTTTGCCTCAGTCTCTTCCTCTTCCAGAAGGTTCTTCTTAGAGGCTGGAGGCAGGCTCTGCTTCCACAGCCTTTGGGCTTGGTGACCGTGAGCTTTCCTGACTTTCCATCATCGGTTGATGATGGCTTCCTTGAATAACCCACAAGCTTCCATCTGGAGACCTTTCCTCAAGAGCCGCTGGGCAGTATGAGTCAGGCGAAGCGGAGAAGGCAAGGACACTTTTTAAACTTGGAAAGGGCCTTTGAAGTCTTCTATTTCAGTAGGTTTTATACATTTTTTGAGCCTCAGAACCTTCTTCAAATAAAATATTGGGCAAAAGCTTCAAACAGATGTTCTCTGACATGCTTCATCATCTGGTCCAGGACAGCCTTACTGGATGCTTCACTATTTTGTAGGTCAAAAAAGTAGCATATTGGCCATTTCATAGGGTTCAGGCCCAATAGAAATGCTCAAGTATACATTTTTATCCATTTTATATCAGCACGAGTAGCCTCACCATTTACCTTTACTTTAATTCTAAGGAATCAAAGTTGGCACCGCTTTTTCTCTCCTTCTCCTTCTGTGAACTTCAAGCAAACTCCCAGCCTTAGGAGTTTTTCTGGCATTTCTAGAACATGATAGAAGGGTGGTACATTCTTGAGGGAACATTCAAGAATCCACCTGGTCCCAGGTACAAATGGGAGGAAGGGTATATTTGAACTTGATGTCGTTTCTCCCCCATGTGGAGCTATGTCCATGAGATGGAATTTGTCCAAGTGTATGTTATTTAACCCAGAGAGTTTCTCTTTCTATAAAAAGATGGAAGTGGGGCTGACGTGGGAATGGTAGCTGGAGGTCCTGCTGGTTCCTCCCACCCCAGCATCCCTCACGCCCTGCCCTATCACCTGAGGCTCGTTGGAAGTTCAATGGAAAGACCCAACTATGGTCCAAACTCCAACTCAATGCAAGGTACCTCACCTACAGCATCACAAGCAGAGAGACTGATTACATTTTTTAATTTTTCTTTATTATTAAACTTACTTTACTTATTTCATAAGTAATAAAAACTCATTGTGTAATAGAATACAAAATATAGACACAAAAAAGATATGTTTGGTCAATAACCCTATCCCTCGGATGAGCTATTAGTAGCAATTTGTTATAATTCCTTCTAATCTTTTCTCAAAGAAATAATATACATTGGTGTAAAGTTATGTAAACTCTTAGAAACATACACCCATGCTTTTTTTAACAAAAATAGGATCATGCTATATTTATTGATTATAACCTTTTTATTCACTCAATAACATATTTGATCATGTTGTAATATCAATAATATGCTTCTACATTAATACTCTATTACCATGTGGTAATTCACTATATGGAATATCTAATGAATTATTTAGCCATATGCTCATCTTTGAACATTCAGGATTTTTTTTCTTTTTTATTACAAAGCATCATGTGGATAAAGACACTTGTATGTACATCTCCGCCCCATGTACCCAGTTATTTCTTTATAGAAGTAGAATTATTGGGTCGAACCCGTATAAACTATGGTGAAGATACTGGTTGGTCAACCAAAGCCCCACACCCAGCCCATTCCTTCCTAGTTGTATTGGGTTGGCAGGGGCCTCACAGTTCTGTCCCCTTTGTTTCTTTCTTTTTTTTTTTTTTAATTATTTTTTTGGAGGGGAGGAGGTGCATGGTCCAGGAATTGAACCTGGATCTCCGGCATGAAAGGTGAGCATTCTACCACTGAACCACCTGTGCACCCCCCCACTTTGTTTCTTTGGTGACAGGAACAGAGATTGCAGACAGAAGCCTACTGGCATGCTGGGTGTTTCAAAGCAAGACTCCTGGGGCAACAGAAGGGCCTGATCTCAGAATTGGCAGTTCCCAGAGCAGGCTCATCTACAGCCCCAGCTCGCCACCCTTTCAGGGCTCCTCTGGGTCTGCCCCTCCCTCAGGGGTGAGCTGTGTCACCTCCCCTCCTGCCATGTCTTAACAGCCCCTTTCCCATAAACAGTGCTATGAACTCCCTTCCTCCAACCTCTCCAGGTCACTGAGATTTTTGGACCTGCACTTAAACACAGTTTCACATGCATAGCTTGGATATATGGGCAGTCCCAGAAGTGAGAATGTAAAAGGAGCGAAAGGAATCCAGTAAGCCAAGCAAGTCAGTGTGTTGGAAGCAGTGCATAGGTGTCGGAGCTGGGCAACCTGAATTCGAAGCCAATTCTTTTCTTTCTTTGGTTTGCCCACCATGGAAATCTTCTTAGACTTATTGGACATCAGTTTCTTCATCTTTAAAATGGAAAAAAAATCCATCATTTAAGTTGCTACCAGAATTTAATGAAGTCATGTATGTGAAGCACTAGTTTAGCCTGGATACTTTCAGTTGCACAGTCAAGAAATCAAGCCCCAAAGGAAATATATTAGGTAACATAACCTAGTAAGTTGACTGCAGGTAGTGATGGATCCAGGGGCTCTAAGGATAATACAAAGGCTCTGCTCTTCCCTATGCAATTCAGCTCGCTGCCTTTTGCTTGCAGTCCTTTCCAAACAGACTTTCTACACATTGTGACGCACAGATCCTTGGTAGCTCCAAGCCCAAATCATCCCTACAGCTTGTAATCTCTGTAGAGCAAGGGTGATTTATGTAGTAATAATTCCAGAAATCCCAGATGGGTCCAGCATGACTCACATCACCAACCACAACCCATCCCTGTGGTCAAGGCCAGCTGTGTACCCATCTCTAGGAAAGGAGGGTATGGCACCAAGGACTAGGCTGAGGTGGTTTCCTAAAAGCAGGGGTGCTCAACAGGCCAAAACCATTTTCCACTACAAGTGGCACAGAATTTACAAACCAGCATGCCTGCAGCAAAATCTGGTGGGCATACACGATCTCCATGAATCAGACGCTGTGGTCAAAAAAAGGATATTAACTGACCACGAGAAATATCGCTGTGGGAAGTATGAACTGCTACAGCTCTCATGAAGGGTGGTGTAGCGATATCTATCTAAATTAAAACTGTACATACTTTTGACCCAGCAATTTCACTTCTAGGAATTTACCCTACAAATATACTCACACACATGGAGTTCTGGGAAATGACTACACAGATGTTATTTATTGCAGCATGGTTTGTAAGAGCAAGAGACTGGAAACCACCTAAATGGCCACCAATAGAAGATGAGGTAAAGAAATTATGATACAAAAAAAAAATACCCTCTCTATGGACTTATGTTGATCAATGTGCAAAATATTTTGTTGCGTGCAAAAAGCCAAGTACAGTGTAGGGTACATAGCGTGGACCCATTTGTCTAAGACCCAGGGAAATCTATGGGTTCTTGCTTTTATGTGCACAGAAGGGTTGAAAGGAAACCAGCAAATTTGGCTTTCTGTGTGTAAAAATGCTGGAGGGGTGGAGGATTCTGGGAACAATAGTGAAAGGACAACTTTCCACTGAATACTATATTGGATTAGATTGTATTTACATGATCTTTTTTAACCATGTGAGTGTATTACCTGTTTTTAAATAATATTACCAAAAACAGTAAATAATTAGTCAAGTTAGGATTTACATTTGGTGTTCATATGCAGTCTCCAAAGAAAAATACCTGAATACATTTATTTCTTCAGGTCCTCCTTCTCATCATCATAGCTAATGGTCTAGTTGGTTAAGAAATACAAAGGAAAAATTTCACTGAAATGAAGCCAATCCAGGTAGGCTTCCTGATGGAAAATTCCAACAGGTTCTTGAAAGATGAATAAGAGCTCAGCACGTACAGAAAGAGGAGGAGTTTCCAGCAAAAAGAATAGTGAGCATCTTAAACCCTCAGCATTATCCAAAAACATTCCAGAGGATGAGCCTCAGTTCTATGTACCCCAGTGCAGAGAGGACAAGGAAGGCAGGGGTCAGGCTGAAGAGGTAAGCTGGGTTCCAAAGAAGATATTTCAGACTTCGGAGCTCACAGTCTATCCCATAGGCAACAGGGGAGCCATAGTTGACTTTTGAGCAGAGGAGTGTCCTGTGCCATGTTCAGCAGAGTTTAAGGAAGCTGAGCCGGGCCAAACCGCAGCCCAGTGGGCTAATGACAAGGTCCAACACCAGGAGACCGAAACTGTCCCCTCTTTGGTGACTGCATCTTCACAGGCTGGCATTTACAGACTTCCAGTTATAGCTTTCTGCCTTAAAAAAGGAACCGCTCCTGAGGAAGAAGCCAATTAGCCCTGCCTGGCCCCTTGGAGGCCTCAGCTGTATTTAGCTCTCCTCCTTCCAGCACTCGCCTGCAGTCAGCAGTGCATGGCGCCTCAGGGCGTGAGCTGGGAGAAGCCGGTCCTTTCCCCTTTGTGCCCGTGGCACCTTCTGTTTCTGGAAGGCACTAAACTGTGTGGCAAAGCTAGAAAGAAGCCAAGGTGTCCAGGCTCTGAGGCTTTCTTTGCCCTCCTCCGCTTCCTCCCAGACCGTGCTTCTCAGATTTTCTACCTGCTCTTCCCATCACAACTTCTCCCAGACACGAATGACCCAGACGGCAAGGGTGACTTGGAGAAGCCAGTTAGATACCCCAGGCCACCCCCACCCCGGCACACCCGAGGGGTCGGTGATGGGAACAGCAGCGAGGGGTACTTCTCTCCCACACAGGGGTCCTCACCTCAACCGGGAGAAGTAAGCTGAGGCAGGAGGGCAGAGGGAGCTGGGGACTCAAGAAGGGCTCAGGACCCCTGATGTTCTGCCCTACAAATGCCTCTTGCCCTGCCTGGGGTCAAGGCTGGCCTGGCCCTGCCCTGGGCAGCTCGGGTGCTCCACAAAGACACATCCTAAATTAAGGTCAGAGGGGCACTTTGCAAAATACCGTTGTATCACTTTTTAAGAATTGCACCTGTGGGATATACATTTTTTTTATTTTTTACTTTTTTGTGTGTGAAAAATAACATATATACAAAAAAGCAATAAATTTCAAAGTACATTGCAACAATTAGTTGTAGAACAGATTTCAGAGTTTGGTATGGGTTACAATTCCACATTTTAGGCTTTTACTTCTAGTTACTCTAAGGTACTGCAGACTGACAAAAAAATCTATATAATGATTTAGCAATCATATTCACCTGTTAAACCCTACCTTCTCTGTGTAACTCCACCATCACCTTTCATCTTTCTCCCACTCTTTAGGGGTATTTGAGCCATGCCCATTCTAACTTTTTCATGTTGGAAGGGTCTGCCAATAATATGGGACGGGAGATGGAACTAGTTGATGTTCTGGAAAGGTTGGGCCCTGTAGGTTTCAGGACTTCTCTGGTCCAAGGACCCATCTGGAGAGTGTAGGTTTCTATAAACTTACTCTAGTACATGGAACCTTTGTAGAATCTTATATAACACCCTGGGTGTTCTTTAGGATTGGCAGGAATGGTTTTGGTGGGGGGTTGGCAAGCTATGATAGGAAGCTTGCATAAGAGTGAACTCCAGAGTAACTTGCAGATTCTATCTGAACTCTCTCAACCACTGATACCTTATTTGTTACACTTCTTTTTCTCCTTTAGGTCAGGATGGCATTGTTGATCCCACAGTGTCAGGGCCAGGCTCATCCCTGGGAGTCATCTCCCAAGCTGCCAGGGAGACTTGCACCCCTGGATGTCTCGTCCCATGTAGGGGGGAGGGCAACACCTGTAGGATACTACTATAACAATCAGAATATCCACATAGGCAAAAAAAATAACCCATCATCCCCATACCCCCTGAAATAGCCAGTTTATTATTGTGCTTTAGATCCCTCAGTCTTTTTCCCCAAAACTGAATTATATGTTGTATATTGGTTTGTAACCTGCTTTTCCACTTACCTCATCATAACCATCTTTCTTTGAGATTAGACGTTCTTCTCCAGCATCACTAAAAATTGCCTGCACAGTACCCCACAGTTTAGATACCCGGCAGTGTAATTAACGAGAACCCACCCCACTATTATTAGACAAGTGGTCTTGTTCCAAGTTCTTGCTGTGACATATGAGGTTTCAGTAAACATTCTTATGCCTTTCACATTCACCCAGTCACTTCCTTTACCATAAACTTCTAGAAGGAAAATTTCTGGGCAAAGAGTATGTGCTGTTTTAGGCATTTGAGTCATTCTGCCGAATTGCAAGGAAATACATTTTGAAGGGTCATCTCCGCAGAATTAAATCCCGACCCAGCATCTTGTCAAACCTACCTGCACTGACCAACGCCACTCCAGGGATGGGGTAAGCCCGACCAGAGTCCACGGTGCTGGCCAGTAAAGCAGCTTCAGTAAGGGACAGGGAGCTGCAGGGAGCCCGAGGGGCATGTGCAAGGAAGTGACAGTGTGAAGGAAGCCATGGCAGGTGCCCAGCCCATTGGTGACAGCAAGTGAGATCGTCCTTCATTAGAGTTGTGACGATGCATTAAAAACGTTGTCCCCCTTGCTGCTCATGGAAAGTCCCTAAGGAAGTAGTATCCCTGTTTTCAGATGGGTCAGGATGCTTGCTGAGTGTCATGTGGCATGTAAGAGCAAACAGAGCCATCTGGGCTCTGAGGAATGGGCCATTTCCCATCCTGAGAAGAGGAGCAGGTTGACTGCAGACCAAACCCCACTTCCTTTGAAAGGCAAATGGGTCAGTCCTCTCCATGTCCCCACCAACTGCCTCTGCAGGTCACTGCCAGCCAAGGGACAAGTTCCCCAGGTAATCTTCCCTAGAACAGCTCTTGGAAAAGTTGGCTTTAAGGATGGGAATTTAATGTGCAGTTGTTGGTGGGAAAGAGTGTGGATATTCGGGTTGTTCAATTCCCAGGTATCTGCCGTAGGTCCAGAGGAGATAAACAGGGGACCTTGAACACCAAGGCTTCCAACAAAGGCCAGAAGGAATGACTAAAGACCTTGAGCTTTGGGGTGTCTCATCTCACCTCTTGCACACCCATCAATGTTGCATTTGAAATGGCAGTTGGGACCGAGTAAATAAAAATTGGCGCCTTACAAAGCCCATGTCAATTTTTCCCCTGCCATCTCAGTACCTTCCATCTGAGATGTAGCTTCCAGGTGCAAGCCAGCTCCGGCCTTGGAAACCCATATGCATACTTTGCCTGGGAGAAATATTCTTGTCACATAAGAACCCCCGTATTAATCAAAAATCACATTATGGCTGCTGGAATGAAGTTTCCTTTACTACTTTCTAATAATAAGACCGAGATAAGATAAAATTGGTAATTGCACGTTCTCTTCTGATGGGAGATAATACAAAAGTGGTATAGAAATTTGTCTTAAAAGAGTATATTCATTTGACTAATAGGCTGCCATTATGCAGTCTTTACTTGTTCATTTATTACAATCTTTGCCACATATGGAAAACTTTAATTGGAAGTTACTTATTAAATTGTTCCTGAATGTTAGCAGCAAAAGAAAGTTTTCGGTAATCAAAGGATTAACACAATCATAGCCCAGGAATTTTATAGTCAGTGAAACCTCCTGAAGTAGACCTTCAATCCCATCCAAGAAAAGAGATTTCTCCTCCACTGATGACCTTCAACTCAGAGATTAAAGACTGATCTCCATTCTGACTCAACCTTTTCAGCAGATAAAAGGACAATAAAAATGGATTCTAAGTAATACATCAATATGTAGTATTTTATTTTATTTATAACTCAAATTGCAGAAAAATACTTAAGGCAGCCACCCTCCTTACCATCCTTTCATTCATAGGCTAAATAACAATGTGTTGGTTTGTGACATCTTTCCAGTTATGCTTTAACTACAAGTACCTAATGCCTATCGATCAATTAAATCATGTGCACATCGCCTACATCAGCAAACCAAACTCAAGCAGCACTTTCACAAGGGAATACTCTTGTAAAGATACAAAGCCAACAAATACCGAGCATTTCACTCTTGTAATTGAAGTGCAAGTCATAGGATTCATTATACATTTTTCCAGGTGTTCACCCCAGCCCTGGCTCGGGCCCTGGTCCTTCCCTGGACCCACCTCAAAGGTGGACCCAGCCCCAGGGGATATCTGCAAACAAGAAAGAATGACCAGCAGCTTTGTGAATTGTGTTTCTGCTAGGCCTTCTATTGCAAAACAGAGCAGTGAAAACGGAAATGTTTGTCCAAGTTGATTCTTCAACTTCAGTTTTAACCTCTAAAATGAGAATGTGTTCATTTACATTTGAAAAGTATGTCCAAACCTCACTCAATCCCTGTGGCAGCTCTACGAGGCAGGCAGGGAAGGAGGAGCCCGTTATCACCATCTCCATCTTACAGATGCTGAAGCAAAGGGACCAGGCTCTCCCACAGCACCTCTCAGCTGGTAAGTGGTAGAAGGCGTCAAGAGCCCAGCCTTCCACCTCCTCCTGCCCTGTATCAGAAGCTCCGACTGCTCAAACAAAAGCAGAAAGTTCTAACTAAGATCAAATCTATGCTCCCCTCAAAAGACTGATGAAATTAGATGGCAGTCATCCTGGTTAAACCATGGTTGTTCCTCTGTCTGTCCCTTCCCCAACAAACACTGCCATCAAATAAAGCCATGCCCAGGATAACACCTAATCCTGGCACTGATTGGTGAAAACACTGCACCAAAATAGAGTGCTCCCTACTGAGTCTCAGTAAGGCATGGTTCAGAGGAGTGGGTGTGTGAAAATCCAACCCAAAGCAAACCTGAAGGTGAAGAATAGGGCCCTCCAATGTGCTCAGAGATGACAGAGATTATTACATCCCAGCCAAAGTCCCTGGGACTCTGGCCTCTGTCACTTCTTCATTCAACAAACAGTGTTAGGCATCCCCCATGTGTCAATCACTGGGAGAAGCCTGGGGACAAGTCGGAGGTTAGAGGGAGCATAAAGGAAACCACAGTCATTTTCCTAGAGGAACTCATGGTCTAGGGGTGGCAAAGAGGGCGGACAAGTTCCCTGGAGATTACAGAACAATGAGTACAGTGGACACAATCTATATGGGGTAGAATGAGACCCTGAGAGAAGGGAGCTCATCCAGATTGGGGGTGGGTATTGAAAAGACTTCCCGTGAAGGTGATGCTCGAGCTGAGTCTTGAATGGTGGGTTAATCTGTCCAAAGGCTCAAAGGAAGGACGGGCATTCCAGCAAGGCCACAGCATATGCAACTGTATAGAGGTCAGAAGAATCTAGGATTGTTATTGTGGGAGTACTGGACAATGTAAAAATGTAGTTCTTTTACAGGGTGGGCCACCCACCTCCAGAGGTACAGTATTCAAGCAGCCCATGAATGCTCACCAGAGGCAACTGGCCAGCCTCCAACGCTGGTCTGGCCCAATCTTTGACATGAGAGAAACTTCTCTGAGAAGCCCAGGCCTGCCGGTTTCAGATGTTAAGAAGCTCCATAAATGACAACTTCGTTGCTGTTATCACTGCGGATTCTGGCTGGGCCTGGAATAACCTGGAGCCATTGCACCCTTGCTTGGAATTTGAGTTAATGGCAGATGTATTGGGTGGCTACAGAGAGTTAATGAAATTGGGAGTTAATCATCATGGCAATAGATGAAGAAGGTTAATTTTCTTACCCCAAAAGACACCTAGCCCAGGCTCTATGTCATCACGAGGCCTGCCTCTCCTTTGCTGCCCAGAGTCTGAACACCACCTTTCCTGCCCGCCTCTGGTCCCCTCTGTCCATGACTCACCTGGGCTTAAAGAATGTGTCCACCATTTATTATTATTTGGAACCAAAAAAAAAATCAGAAAGGTAAGTTTGTCAGAGAGAAAACTGCTGTCAGTCCAAGACAAATAGAAATGCTGTTGGGAGTATTTGTCATTGGCACAGACCACACCACTGCCTGCTGCCACATTATGGGGGAGTACTTGTTCTTGTTCTCCCCTTCTCCCTCATGTACTTCAAGTCTTACCAT
>PVIY010033372.1:9981-26293 GCA_004026745.1 Myrmecophaga tridactyla
TTTCTATCCCACTCTTTAGGGGTATTCGGGCTATGGCCATTTTAGCTCTTTCTTGTTGGAAGGGGCTGTCAGTAATATGGAGTAGGGAGATGGAACCAGCTGATGTTCTGGAGAGGCTTGGACCTCTAGGTTTCAGGACTTATCTGGTCCAGGGACCCATCTGGAGGTTGTAGGTTTCTGGAAAGTTACCCTAGTGCATGGAACCTCTGTAGAATCTTATATATTGCCCTAGGTGTTCTTTAGGATTGGCTGGAATGGTTTTGTTTGGGGTTTGGCAAGTTATGATACATAGCAATGTCTAACTGAAGCTTGTATAAGAGTAACCTCCAGAGTAGCCTCTCGACTCTATTTGAACTCTCTCAGCCACTGATAGTTTATTAGTTACACTTCTTTTCCCCCTTTTGGTCAGGATGGAATTGTTGATCCCACAATGCCAGGGCCGGACTCATCCCTGAGAATCATCTCCCACACCACCAGGGAGACTTTAACCCCCTGGATGTCACTTTCATTTAGTGGGGAGGACAGTGGTTTCACTTGCAGAGTTGGGCTTAGAGAGGCCACATGAGCAACAGAAGAGGTCCTCCAGAAGTAACTCTTAGGCATACATATAGGTAGTCTAAGCTTCTCTGCTACTTATATAAGCTGTACAAGAGTAAGCCTCAAGATCAAGGGCTTGGCCTATTGATTTGGGTATCCCTAATGTTTAACACACTATCAGGGGATTCCCTGATGGTAAAGTTTAATAGTTCCACATTTTTTCTCCCATCCCTCAGTGGATTTTGCCAATACTTTTTGATTATCTGCTTCATATGTTCTAGGATGTGTCCAGGATTCCATTAAGCTATACAGGATTAAAGGCCCTCTTTCTTATTCTGTGCTCCCTGTGTTTCAATTCTTCAAATGAGCTCTATAGATAGGTTGAATTAGATTATGCACTACAGAAAATTTTGGGCCCAGACCAAATAAATCTTTCTTCCATTGATCTCAAAGAGTATGTGTTATTCTAAAACATAGACACTGTCTTCCTTACCCCTATGTTCTGGCTTACTTTAACCCCATACTGTTCGGCTTCATTCTTATCTCTAAATATCAGGTTATATATATAAAACAGCCTCTCAAAATCCAGAAATAATAATGACATTCTGGACTAAATGTGTCTGCTATAATAGCTTACAATCTAGGCCCCTGTTTTCTTATAAGCATTTTTTTTAAAGGAAACCATACAATAATTGTTCTTTTGTTTCTGGCTTAGTTTCCTTCACCAAATGTTCCGCAGTTTCATTCACATGCTTGCATGACTCACGACTTTGTTCCATTCGTAGCAGCACAATATTCGATCATATGTATATACCATCGTTTGCCAACCTACTTCTCAATCGGTGCATCTTTTAGCCAACTGCATTCATTAGGCATCATGTATAATGTCCAAAGTCCACAGCCCATCAACAATCTCAAGTTTAGATAATTTCATTGTTCCCAAGAGAAAGATAACCAATGAACACATTCTCCAAATAAGAAATATAAACTTCCCCCTTAACTCTTGTACCTCCCCCATTATTTATCCCTGCTGTTGCTGTGGAACTGCTGATATTTTCCCATTAAACATAGTCTAGAGCATGCAATAGCAGTTTCCCCCTGTACCCTGGATTTAAACACCTTTGAAGTAGTTTTTGCAAGAACTAATTTATATTTCTAGTGTTAATCAGTGGGACACATAGTCTATACAACCCCTTTCAATCATTTTCACCTTCAATATGGTAATATTACTTTTAGACCCACTAGAGAACCACCTTCACTTCCATCTATCCCCTTATAATTGAGTCAACCTCATTAGCTAACTGTTCACCCATCTTTAGCTTCTGTGTAACTCTAAGTTCCTAAATTCTGTATTATAATAGGCCTCTTCTCTTGAGATGCTTATGATCTTATTAGTTGTTCCTAATTTTTAGAAATATAAGATGAAATATTTAAGGCATGGGAAAAAAGTTTACAGGTTAATACAATGAATGACTATGTACCCAAAACTCAAATATGAATTGCTTCCCTGGTACCACCCCCATTGCATGCCCCTACCTCCAGCCCTAGGTAGGTTCTATCTTGAATTTGGTGTTAATCTGTATCTTGAATTTCATTTTTTAATATACATGTATGTGGCTCTAAATACTATAATATGCAGATTTAAAGTTTGGGCATAAATTGTACCAAATATATGTATTATTCTGCTTCTTCCTTTTTTGTTTGCTTGTTTTGTTTTTGAATTTTGCACAAATTATGCCTAGGGAATACATCCATATAATTGATTTGTTTTCACTGCTGAGTAGTTTTTCATTGTTTGAACACACTTAAGTTTATGTGTCAAACTCTTGTTGATGAACATTTGGTTGTTTCTTATTTTTGCTTTAAAAATCATGCTTATTGGACATTTCTGACCACATCATTAAGAATCTAGGGTATGTATCTTTCCTGGCTTCTAGGGTATGTGCGTCTTCAGGTTTACTTTATGGTGTTAAATTGCTCTCCAACATGATTGCATTAATTTGCATTGTAAAAGCATTCCCATAACTCTATACTCGCATCAACAGTTAGTACTAGGTCAGACATTAATTTTTTGCTGCTGCTGTTGTTGATCTGATGGATTTGAAATGGTAGGAGTTCCAACTGTACATTTTTTGATTTCTAGTGAGCTTTCTCTCTTTGCTTTTTGTATATTAGCTGGATCTTTTCTTCTGTAAATTACCTGTTCAAATCTTTTACCCATCTTTCCATTGGGCCACTTTTCTTTCTGTAAGTAGTCTTTTATAGGTTCTCAAAAGCTAAAAACTAAATCCTTATTTAGTTACATGGATTGCAAATATCTTCTTTCAATTTTTAGCTTCTCTTTCTTCCTTATTTTTTCAATTTTAGTGGGGTATTTTGACAAATGGAAGTGATGTGATGTGGAGGCTGTGTGTGCAGAGAAGAGGCAGTGGGGTCAGGGACAGGCCATTTCTGTAACTTCCTTTGGCCTTCAGCCCACAGAACCTTGAAGCAGATAATACAGGGGTGTAGGCAAGAGGAGAAGAAGCAGTCTATGTTTCCTGCTTGGTGATTTTCCAGGCACTTAGTGTACTACTTTGAATCCCATGGTAATATTTGCAAAAAGCCTCAATCATAGAATAACTTAATTAAACATTACTTACAAGAATTTACTATTCATTATTTGGCTTCAATTACTATATTTGTTCCTTTCCCCATCTTTGTTCCCCACTGGAATGTTCGCTCTTCTCTTCTATTTGGAGGGTCTAATTAATCTAATGCCTGTTGCTTGCAGTGACCTTGTATCAATTGAAATAATAAAACCGAACTAAAAATAAAGGCTCTTTGGTTTGCCTTCCCCAATCGTCTCTACATGTGGCAGTCCCAGATTTTAAATTCCATATTTCTTTCCTTTTTCAAATGCCCGATCCTGCTTGTGCTGCATAGTGAAATTAATGATGTGTAGTTGAAAAACGCTTGGCAGCCAAATTGCAACAAATACAAGAGGGCTGGGGGATTGAAGAGAGGGAGGAGTTGCAGTAAAACTCTGAGCTTTCCAGCAAAAACTGGACTCCACAACAAAGATGGTTGCTTGGCTGGCTGGGAAAAGCTTTCAGAGGAGGCAGCACATGCACAAAGCAAAGTGAGTTCTTAGTTTCCCCTTCTCTGTCTTGGGGCTTAGTAGTATCCTTGGCTCCTCTCAAAGCAGGTTTCTTCAAAGGCTTTTGTGAGTCTTTCCCATGGCCCTGCCTGCAGTCTGTACCTGCTGCCCAGGGTTCCAACCCCATGGAGAAGCCAAGCTGAGGCCAATGCTTCGGGCTCACCAGGAGAGCAGGAAGCCAGGCGAGGAGTTTGTACTTCACTCTGGCTCAATGGTCAAATGCATGCACCTTTACTGAGCCCCTTTCAGGTACAATTTGACACCACGGGGTATGCAAATGTGTAGAAATCCCAGTCTCTGGAGAAAGTGGTAAGTACTCCAGGAACTGTCCTAACCAGTCAGCTTGGGAGAGCAGTGAAATAAGCCGCCGAGAGGACTGGGTCCCCTGGACAGCAAAGGACTGGCTTTGATGGAGGGTAGGTGCAGGAAGGGGACTCTAAGGAAGAGTGACTAGCAGAGGTGATACTTGAGGTGTGCCGTGAAGGCTGAGAAGGAGTTTGAGTTACTCACAGGGAAGGAGAGTGTTCTGGGCAGTGACACAGGAGAGGTGCCACATGCCTGTTGTTTTCGGAGTCTCAACTGTATGTGGTTAGAATACGGGGGTGGAGATGTACTTTGAGGAGGCATGAGATGATAGGCCTTGGAATGTGTGAGAAGGTGAGGTTGGAAAGGAATTTGGACCCAGGAGGTGAAGGCCTTGACTCCCACACTAGGGAGTTTGGTCTTTATACTGGAATCCACCAAAGGTTTACACACAGGGGACGGCGTAGTCAAACATGTGCTGTAGAGCTCAGGTTGTGCTGAGAAGGGCACATCCATCAGGAGAAGAAAAGAGACAAATCATGGAGAGGACACAAGGCATGGAGACCAGCTGGGAAGTGCTTGCTCAGGTGAGCGGCAACGGGGAGTATGGACTCCAGGTTACTTGGCAAGTGGATTCAGCAGGACATGGTGACTAATGGGATGTGGTAGTTGTCATAAACTGTTCTTCCCCCGGCCATGAGCCATGCTGGAAATCCCCATGGGAAGCAGGGTCTGGCTGAGAGCGGGCAAGGGCCGAGCAGAACTAGCCCAAACAGAGGGTCTGGATGCAGTGGTCCAACTTATCGGGTCTAAGGAGACAGAGCAGACTCAAGCCTGGGCTAGGCCTCTGCTAATATACAAGGGGTTAGACCTGAGAGTGTAGGACATGGCACAGGGAAATGCCTTCTAGGTGGTCCCTGGGATCCTAGGAGGGTGTGGGGACATCAGGACCTCAGCCTAATTCAGGGTCCAAGGTCTGGCTTCAGAACTAGGTGAGGATATCTGAATGCAGCCACTGATGAAACTGTCCCCACTCTCTGCTGTTCAGGATGGAGAATTGCCTGTCTAATACTTCTCCACATACCCAAAGGCATTCACCCCATGCTTCCAAACCACCTTGCTTAGGAGTTACAGGTAGATCTAGAGCCCATCCACGCAGAGATTTCTTTGCACATGGCCTCTGTTTGGTTGGGGTCCTGAGCATAGCTGAGCCTTTGGGTAGCAAGTCAATGTTGAGGTCATCTGGTCAAGCTGAAGCTGGAAGAGCCTAACAGCAGACTGGAAGTTGTGAAGGATAAAGTGAAGGGGAATGCCTTGCCACCAGGCGCACAGTTATTTAATGGTAGAATCAGAACTATAATCTGGGTCTTTTAATTTCTGTTCTTATGACTCTGCATAATAGGTCCATTGATAATTTCCTTGATTCCTCTTAGGTCTTGGACAGCTGGACCAGTGGTTGTTTTTCTGCCTGTATGAATGGCAGAGGCATCCATGGAAGAGACTCTGGTTTGTGACTAGGTCCCAGAAGGTTGGACAAATTCAGTAGGGCATGGTGTAGTAGTTATAGGCAAGTACTCTGAAGCCAGACTATTTGAGTTCAAATCTTGCCTCTGCTACCTGCTAAGTGTGTGCCATTGGGCCAGTTAGCTAACTTTTCTGCACTTCAGTTTCCTCATCTGTAGTATGGGAGAAGTCACCATACACCTTGACAGTCTTGGCTTATGCCTGTTATTTATGTAATTATTAATGGTACTCCCTTTATTCTCACAAGTTCCTTTGTTTGAATGATAAACCATGTTTACCCTAAATATGGGATAATAATAGTACTTACTTCATAATGTTGTTGTGAAAATTAAATATGTGTCTTAGATTAGCATCTGATACATAGTAAGAAATATAGATATTTGCTATTAGTTCTATAGCAGATAAATATCTTACCTCTCAACTATACTTTAAACTGCTGGGGAACAGGCACATGACTTTTAAACCTAGCACTGCACTTGCTAGAGCAGTGAACACAGAGTAAACAGTTGTTGGGTGTTAGATGTGATGTTCCTAAAAGGTGACTTTTGTTGGCTTTTTTTGAATAATGGAATTACAGAAAACAAGGAGGAGAAAAAATGTTACTTTCTTGTCGTCTTTTCCTTGACTCAATGGAGAACGATAGGAGCTATCAATGTCATTGCTTGCTCACCCTTTACTCTTTTAAAAAAAAATGAACAAAAATCTTCAAATCAGCCTTAAAAAAATCTAGCAACACAAATGAACAACCACATGCACAAAACACAGCAAAAAGACCCCTTAGTACATCAGGAAGGAGCTGATACCGAAAGCTGAAATAGCTTTTCCATAATGCAATAAAATATATTAAATTCAATAGACATCAAAAGAACTTCGGGAGCAATTGCTGAATTTCTGAAGTAAACAGGGCTTTCAAAAGAAACAAAACAGCACTGGGATCGTGGGAGTGGGAGCACATTTTGAGGGGGCAATGCATGGAATCCCCAGGCTCTTGATCAAAGGGTGAATTCTTTAAAAAGTGGTAATAAATGAAGCTTTGAAAACTGTTTTTGATCCATACTGCCCCAGGTATGGGTACTACCTGCAAATGACAAATCCATTTCCAAATAAGGGAAGCCAATGATTCTCTGTCCCTAGCATTACATTTTGCAGGTTATTCAAAATGAGGAAATAATTCCAGACCAAAAGGGATCCAGAGAAGTAAAGTACAGCCACACGTGGGCTGACAAGCAGCAGTGGGCCTTTATGTCCAGAATAGTTTAATGACAATTCTGGCACCCTCAATCTTGAAAACATTAACATTTTTACATGTAAAGGGAGTGTGTGTGTGTGTATGTGCATATCTGCTGGTTTGATGAGGTGCTGCCAGACGGGAAGAAGGAATGCTAACACGGGGAAAACTGTGGTCCATAAACTGTTCTACGAAAATAATTCCACCCTTTCAAGGATGGTGAGTAGGTTTATTGTATAGTTCTTTGAGGTCAGAGAATTATATAATACTAAAAGTTGGAAGGAAATGTAGGAATCATTGAAAGTACCTCTCAGGCACAAATGAATAAAATAGAGACCTAAAGGTTAAGTGACTTGCCCAATATCACAAAGTCTATAAATCTCAGAGCAGGAAACTGAACTCATATTCTTACATGCAAATGCAATGTTCTTCTGCAAAATGTTTCTCTTTTCAGAGTCCGTATCTATTATATCTTTATAGATGAACCTATTGGATCTGGTGGGAGGAGATTCTGGTAGATTGCACTATTCAAAATATTCATTGTCCCTGTTTATGGGACGGTTATATGTCCTTGTCGCACTGGTGCCAGGCATGGCGCTATGACTTACCCAGAGCAAAGAAATGTGAGTGGAAGGGCTGTGGGTCACTTCTGAGTAGATACTTAAGAGTCTGTGAATGGTACATCATGTTCTTCTCTCATCACCCTCGCATGACAAGACTGGATACTGTCAAGGGGCAAGCTCTTCCATCATCCTAGACCTCAAAATAAAGACCACATGCGGTGCAAGTGCCTCCATCAACCCTATTTGGTAGGGTGTAGACATGTGGATTGAGCAAGAAAAAAGAACAAATCCTTTAATGTCATAAGCTATTGAGTCATTAGTGGCCTTGGCAAAATCTAACTGATACAGAAACACAATAAGTCTCTTTTTATGGCTCATTAAGACTAAATATTTTTGAGGTTCATTAGATGGCATTCCTTCCCCATCTAGTTAAAAATTTTTAAAGAAAAGTTGTAGATTTATAGAAAATCATGCATAAAGAGTTCCCATATACCACCTCCCCAACCCCTACAGTTTTCCCTTTTACTAACACTTTGCATTAGTATGAGAACTTTGTTACCATTGATGAACAATATTATTATAATTATATTATTAATCATAGTCCATAGTTTACATTAGGATTCACTGTATTATAAAGTTCTGTGTATTTTTTAAAAATCGTTTTGGTAACATATGTACAGCCTAAAATTCCCTGTCTTATCCACATTCAAATATACAACGCATTGGTGTTATTACATTCCTAATGGTGTGCCAACATCACCACCATCCATCACCACAACTTTTCCATTACCCCAAACAGAAACTCTATATTAATTAGGCATTAACTTCTTATTCCCTACCCCTACCCCAGTCCCTGGTAACCTGTGTTCTAGTTTCTGACTCTATGAATCTTCTTATTCTCATTATTTCATCTAAGTAAGATCATACGATATTTAACTTTTTAATCTAACCTTTTCCTTTATTTATATACTTATTTGAACAATAAAAGGATTTTGCCAGAACCCTCAGTCGCATCTACAATCCCTAGCATGATGGTTCCCAAACCGTTGTCAGAATCACCTGGGATATGTTTAAAAATACAGATTCCTATTACAGGTAAAGCTGCTGTGAACATTTGTGGATGTGTGTTTGTGTCGACTGCTGGGCTGGGTCCTGTGGTAGGTGTATGTTTAACAAATTGTTTTCCAAAGTGCTGCACCACTCTGCCTTCTCTCTGTCAGTGTCTGAGCTTGTACCCTTGCCAGTGATGGGAGTGGTGGGGCTTTGACATTTGGGAGTTCCAGTAGGTGTGTAGCAATGGTTTATTTTGGTTTTAATTTGACATTTCCCTGATGACTAATGGTGTTGACCATCTTTCACGTGATTATTTGGTATCTCTTTATCTTCTTCGGTGAAGTGTCTTTTCATATCTTTCCCCATTTTTTAAATTGGGTGGTTTGTTTTCTTTTTATTGAGATTTGAGAGTTTGTACATGGATTTTCATAGAAGCTTTATTTGTAGGAGTCGCAAACTGGAAGCACCGAAATATTTATTAATAGGGGAATGAAAAATCAAGTTACATTATATAGTCCACCATTAGGGTGGACTTTGCTCAGTAATAAAAAGGATTCATAGGTACATGCAACAAACTGGATGAATCCCTAAATAATCAAGCCGAGTAACAGAAGCCAGACAAAAAATAATACCAACTGTATGAGTCCACATATATAAAATTCAAGAAACTGCAAACTAATGTATAGTGACAGGATATAGATCAGTGGTGGCCTGGAGAAGGGGTAGGTGGGGTGGGGAAGGGCAGGAGGGAAGGATTACAAAAGAGCATAAAGAAATTTTTAAGGGTGTTGGATATTTCATCATCTTGATTATGGTGATGGTTTCATGGGGATAACCATATGTCGAAAGTTATCAAATTGTTCACTTTAAACATATGTGCTGTTTTGAGAGTTATGTAATCCAGAAAAGCCATGCTCTTTAAATCTTAGTCCCAATCTTGTGGGGGCAGACCTGAGGTTTGGGCAGGACCACTTGATTAGATTATTTCCATGGAGATACAGCTCTGCCTATTCAAAGTGGTTCTTAATTAGTTTACTGGAATCCTTAAAAGAGCTTGCAGGGAGAGAGTCAGAGCTGATACAGAGAGCAGATGCCTAGATACAGAAATCTGGAGATGTTTGAAGAGCCAACACAGAAAGCCACTGGAATCAGAAGCTTCAGCTTCTGAAGTAGTGCAACCCGGGAGCAAGGGACCAGGAGATGCCAGCCATGTGCCTTCCCAGCTGACAGCCTTCCTTGAGTGAAGGTAACCTCTTGTTAATGCCTTGATTTGGACATTTTTATGGCCTTAGAACTATAGATTTGTAACCTAATAAATCCCCTTTGTAAAAGCCAATCCACTTTTGGCATATTGCATTCCGACAGCATTAGCAAACCGAAACAACATATATAATTTGATTTTAGGTGAGTTATACCTTAATGAAGCTGTTAAACCAAGAAAAAGAAAATAAAATCTGTCATAAAAATACATAAAAAAAAAGAAAATAAAATCTTTCCCACCTCAGAACTACCATATCATATGGGATCCAGGAATTTCTAGCAGAAAGAGGATGGCAGCCGTGGTATAAAGGAAAGCATAGTACTTTAGCCATCAAAAATAAAAATCTTACATAGGGATAAATATTTTATATTTATATCACTTAGTTGGCTAGAAGTAGCATATCTGCAGAGACAGAAAGATAGAGGTTACCAGGGGATGGGGGTATGGGGAAAAGGATAGGGTAGATTTGGTGGATATGCACTGTGTGTAAACAAAAATAATTTTTAAAAATCTAGATTTGAATTCTCAATCTGCCCCTTACCAGCTATGTTACTGAAAACAAAACCCCACAGCCTTTCTGCCCCGTAGTTTACGCATCTGTATGAATGAGATACTAACCAGGAAATACCCTCCTGGTGCACTTGTGAGGCTTATACTAAATAACCAAATGAAAGCGCCTGGCATAAAGTAGGTTTTGATAAATGTGCATTCATTTACTTCACAGTTCTCCAAGAACCCCCTTTTGGAGTGGGAGTGAACCCCTTTTTGGCTCTGGGAGTGCAGAGGTGGAGGCTCTAGTGTGTACGTGTCATGTGCTTGAGCACACGTGTGCCAGGGTGAGGTTGACTCTGACCAGCCAAGGGCTAATATGAGGGTCCTAGAGGATTTTGAGAAGAGAGATTAGCATGACCGTCCACATTTACTTATTTTATACACCCCCCCTTCCAAAAGCTTGCTTTAAGGAACAGTCCCCCATAAGGAACCACAGTGATCAATGCTTATCTCCATTCTGCATCAGGGCTATAGGCTGGAAGCTTCTTTCCTTTCCTGCCGCCCTTTATTACATTGTTAGCCGGTTAACTGGCTTTGATCTTGCAGCCAGAATCAAAGGGAGGCAGCCAAAGTGGGTGCCTTTCTTTATTTCTCTGCCTCTTCCTCCCCCTTTGTAAGCTCTGTGCCTGATGAGCTCCATTGTCCAATAAGCGACAAAGCCTCCCCAGGTGCATGTGCATGTGGGGGGTGTGGACACATATGCACACACGCGCACACTCACACACACGCTCCTGTTCCATCCAGGACCAGCGTGATGAATTGCAGCGTTTGAAAGTCTCCTTATCGCAGTGGAACACATGTGCTCAAATGTGTGTGCCTGTATGAGTCTAGGAGAAATGCAGCAGGGAGCCCAGAATGAGAAGAGAGAGCTCCTGGCTTTGTTTGTCCCTGCCCTCTTTGTCTAGATGAATTTTCAGATGCTGCTGGGTGTCTTGTCAGCAAGTCTTTTGCAAAATAAATGGAGGTAATATTTTTTTTTAAAGCTGATTTGTTCAGTATTTAGCTTATGGAGAAGATATGCACAAATGAGAGTGAAATGCCTGTTCCCTTGTTGATGTAACTCCTGGTCCCACAGTCATGGAAAGTAAGCCAAAGAGGAAGAAAACAAGCATTTATTGAGTGCCTACTGTGTGCCAAGTCCTTTCGTACACATAACCTCTGACAGATGGTAGTTACCCAGTAGATGATACTAGGTTTGAACAGAGTTGAAAGTTGAGAAGTCATCTTTGTCCTCAGTACATCACCGATTGCCTGATGTATAGAAATGACCCTCCAGCAAAGGAGAGTGGGCACAGCAGGTGGGGGATTAAAACACATCTTGAATTTATAGAACATTATACTGCTCCAATAAATCAAAGCACTTCTCCCCCCCCGCCCCTTTTTAAAATTTATATACTGGCTTCATTAAAGACACACTCTGCTTACTATTAAGCTGTAGGCTACACTAACAGAATTAAAAGAAAATAAGAAACAACACTACAGATAATTAAATAAATTCTTTGGTCCTGGAAACAACTCTGTGAAACAGGATGCATCATTTCTCTACATTAAAGGTATAAGGCCAGAGGAGAGATTTGACGAACACCCTTGCCACACAACCTTCTCAAGCTCTTCTGTCTTTGGGGTAATGTCTGTGGAACATTAGGTCTTCTGGAACATTCCATTTTCATTTAACAGATTGTCATACTGTTTTCCCAAGTCACTTCAGTGTCTTCTGTATTTGGGAGCATTTAATGCATGTATTTTTTGTTAAGAAGTTATACTAGAAGGAGTAATTTTATAGGAAACATGAGAATATTTTCTTTATAATGGGGTAGTAGGTGTGAACAATCCCTGGCTGAGATAATTAATGTCTTATCACATATCTCTATCTCTATCCCCATTTAATTCTTACAGCACTTCTGTAAACACAGGTAGGTGGTAATGGCCCCATTTTGAAGTTGAGGGAACTGAGGCTCGGTTTAAGAAAGTTTAAAAAATGTGCTGAAGGTCAGACGATAGTGAAATCAGAACTCTAATCTCAGGTCTTTTGACATCAAATACCATATTCTTTCCTCAATGCCTGGGGAAGCATATTTTCTGAGTGACAATTCCAGACATGTGGTTTGAGAAGATTGAGTATATAATATTTGCATCTGAATCATCCTGGCAAATGAGAGTGTTTAGACTTTATAATTCCATCATACTCCTTCAGGCTGCAACCCACCAAATGTGAGCCCAGGAAGCCTTGAACCTGGGACGGGAGCATAAGGCTCTGGGTTGATGTGTGGACAGGTCATAGTGGACGTGGGTTCCTGGGACTTCTGTCTCCTGAATGCCTGTCACTAACCAGGCAAATGCCACTTTCTGTCTTTGGTCACCAGATGGTCCCCCAAAGTAGACAAAGCCCACAGGCCTAAAATACAACAGTTTTGCATTTGGTTGCCAGTTTACATATATAATTGGCTTTTAGCTACCAATTTAAAAATTGTTGGTGGTTACCCATTTTGTCTTTGCAGCCTTGCCTCCAAATGCCTGGCTACCTTCCATGTGATTTGCAGCCAAGGCAAAAGAAGAAAAGGAGATTGAAAATTGGATCCCCACTTCCTTGTCTATTGACAAAGGCACTTTTGTTCCCAATTCACTGGAGTAATTCTATGTCTTTGGTTTTTCAAGGGAGGCAATTTCATTAATATTTAATAATAGTGATAACATCAATATTGTTAATAGAATCCTTTCCAAATGTGCAGAGCTTTGGATTTTGCAGAATGCCTACTGGTTGACTCCACTGAACACCCACAGGCATCTCAAATTCAACTTTTCCAGAACTGAGCTGTTTTCTTTGCTGTTTTCTCTCCTCTTGGTATTCCCTGATGCAGTAACTGCCTTCACTTTCCATTCTTTATTCCTTGAATGTTCACGCCAGACATCTTGGAGTCAACCCAGACCTCATGCCACTCTCCACATCCAGATAGTCATGCAGTCACATTTCTCTTATTTTTTGAATTTATAAAAATTTCCCCACTCACAATGCCAGCCTTTTAATCTAAGCCATAATGGTGAGTCTTGCTGGAGGCAGGGACCAGCATTCTCCCATGCAAGCAGAAAAGTCTAGACTTGTGTTGCCAGGCTCCTGGCAGTTGAGCTGCAGATACCGATATCTGGGAAGTTACTCTCACCTGGGATTTGGAATCTGTAATAAAAAGTAGGCATGGTTTGGCAGTAATTCCAGTGGCAGTAGTGGGTATAGCAGTAGCATCTTCACTCATGTGGCAGAGGCAGGGGTCACTGTGGTTGTGCAGCTTTCTAACAAGCAGCAGTGTTGACAGCATCCTAACACACTTGATCCATTGAGAGGTTGTAGCTGGGCTTCTTACCTGCGTGGTTCCTACCCATTCCCCATGTCATGTTGCATTAGCTAGGGTTCTTTAGAGAAACAGAATCAGCAGGAGATATAAATATAGATACAAAATTTATAGAAGTGTCTCGCATAACTATGGAGATGTAGAATGCAAGGTCTAAGTTGGCAACTCTGATGAAGGTACTCAACGAACTCTCAGGAGAGGCTGGCTGGGCAACCATGGGGATGTAAGAGTCCAAGATCTGTAGGGCAGGCCACATGCTGGCAGCTCCAATGAAGTCTTCAACGAATTCTCAGGAGAGTCTGGCTGGGCAACCATGGGGATGTAAGAGTCCAAGATCTGTAGGGCAGGCCACATGCTGGCAGCTCCAATGAAGTCTTCAACGAATTCTCAGGAGAGTCTGGCTGGCTGAAGTAGGAAGCTTGATTGTCTCTTCTGAATCCTCCTTAAAAGCCTTCCAGTGATTAGATTAAGTGTCACACACTGCAGAAGACACTCCCTTTAGCTGATTTTAAATGCAATCAGCTGTGGATGCCACCAACGTGGTCATGATTTAAGTCCATGAAATGTCTCATAGCAATAGACAGACTAGTGCTTGCCTGACCAGGCAACCGGGCACCACTATCTGGCCAAGTTGATACATGAACCTGACCATGACACATATCTGTGAGCTACCTGGGTATTCCAAGAATTGTTTTTGTTTGTTTAACAGGATCAGTTTTTGTGTTTTGCAGCCAAAGACCCTGAAAGGCCATGTTCCTGCATTTTAAGCCTTTACTGTGTGCCAATCATTACCCGCTGTGCTATGTGGACAAAAGTGAAAACTACATGAGTCTTGGGGTCTTCTGAGTACATGGAGGCCTATTGATATTGCCTGGAACAAAGTCAGGGCAATGTGATATGGACTTTTCAAGAACTCAACTTCATCTCTTCCTAAGCTAGTTAGAATCAAAGGAAAATTCAGAGACAGCATTTAGAAAAGAAAGGAAGCAAAAGAAGTTTTTAATAAGACTGGCTCACCAAATAAAAATACAACAGGAAATTACAGAGAAAAAGGCACGAGGTCTCCAAGGTTGTCAAGTTCATAGTTAGTCTGTTCCTGGTAGACAAACAACAATTTTCTTTTATGATTATTAATTTCCCAAGATCCTTACAAATCTTCAGTTACAAACTTTCAGGGATAAAGCAGTTCTTATTTTGGAGTCAGTAACTTACACAGAAGACCGAAGGCTTCTTTTATTTTTCAAACAGGAGCTAGACAGGGTAACCCTGCTTTTCGTTTTGTTATGTATATATGTGTTTTTGGTATCTTAGGATGCAAAGAGCTTCCCTTGACTTTGGGATATAAGAAAGTAAAAACTAATTCAAAATAGATGAGATGTGCATACTTGACTGTAGTGGCTGCAGGATAGGGTGTCAATTTTGTTTCTGCAGCTCTGTATCCTTACGCCTTTTAAATAGACTTCATATAACAAAGTTATCGTATTTCTAGGGTAGCGGTTTTCAAAATGTGTTCCAGAGGCTCTCGGGTCTCTGAAACCATTTCAGGTAGCCCATGAGATCAAAACTATTTTGATAATACTAAGATAGTATTTGACTTTTCCACTTTCATTCGCTTATGAGTGTACAGTGGAGATTTCCGGAGGCTATCGGGCATAGATGACATCATTGCCCTGAAAAACCAAAGTTTGTCACATAAAGATAAACATGAAAACAAAAGTTTCCTGAAGTCCTCAATAATTTTTCCTGAGAAGAAAAGTTTGAGCCCTGATACTCTGGGAGAAAGCCATCAAATGATTGGTGGTGAGAATCCCATACCTCACTAACCTTGACCTCAATCTCAGGCAGTTGGCCAGATCTCCTGGTCCTTACCTGCTCTGACTTTTCCCTGATCTGTGAGCTCTGCTTCTCTGATCTCTGGTCCCACTGCATCTTGGCCCCTTTGGGCCTCCTTGACCCCATTTGCACATGTCTCCAGTTGGCTGACTGCCTTTGGTTCTCTTTCCCAGCTCTACCTGCCATGGCGGTGGGTCTGAGGTAGCCACCCTTCCTGACCTTTCTCTCCATCACTTAGAGATGTAGGTCATCTAAGCCTCTCCAAAGTGGTGGTTTTGCTAGGCAGGGGAGGTGTGCTGGTTTGAATCTGATGTGTACCCCAGAAAAGCCATGTCCCTTAATTCTCATTTAATATTGCTGGGTGGGATCCTTTTTATTGTTTCCATGGAGATGTACCCAGCCAACTGTGGGTGATAACTTTTGATTGGGTGGTTTCCATGGAGATGTATCTCCACACATCCAAGGTAGGGTTGCTAGTGAAGCCCTTTAAGAGGAAACCATTTTGGGAAAAAGATTTAGAGCCACCAGAGCCCACACAGCCAGAGACCTTTGAGGATCCATAAAGAAGATGCCATGGGGGAAATTGTTGAAGAAGTCTGGAGAGAAAGCTAGTAGAAGTTGTCATGTGCCTTTCCAGCTGAGAGAAAAACCCTGAATGACATCAGCCTTCTTGAGGCAACGTATCTTTCCCTGAATGCTTTAGTTTGGACATTTTTATAACCTTGACTTAATTTGGACATTTTCATGGCCTTAAAACTGTAAACCTGCAACTTAATAAATTCCATTTTTAAAAGCAGTTCCATTTGTGGTATATTGCACTCCAGCATCTTTACAAACTGAAACAGGAGGTATGCAAGAATTCTAGGTAACCAGGTGAAAATGCAGTAGTGGTGCTGGTGTCACCTGTTTCTTTTCCCACAGTTGGTGATGGGGCCACCACCAAGGGCTGCATAGTGGTTCTTCTGCTGCTGAAAC
>PVIY010033373.1:0-28149 GCA_004026745.1 Myrmecophaga tridactyla
AAACCCTGAACTTCATCGGCCTTCTTGAACCAAGGTATCTTTCCCTGGATGTCTTTGATTGGACATTTCTATAGACTTGTTTTAATTGGGACATTTTCTCGGCCTTAGAACTGTAAACTAGCGACTCATTAAATTCCCCTTATTAAAAGCCATTCCGTTTCTGGTATATTGCATTCCGGCAGCTAGCAAACTAGAACAATGGTATAGGCATAAATATATATATACTGACCAGTGGAATCGAATAGAGTTCAGATATAGACCCTCTCATCTGTAGACAATTGATCTTTGATAAGGCAGTTAAGCCAACTCACCTGAGACAGAACAGTCTCTTCAACAACTGCTGCCTGGAGAACTGGATAGCCACATGTAAAAGAATGAAAGAGGATTCATATCTCACACCCTATATGAAAATTAATTCATTTATGGATCAAAGACCTAAACATTAGATCTAAGACCATAAAACTTTTAGAAGAAAATATAGGGAAATATCTTATTAATCTTATAAGATCTTACCCCCAAAGCATAAGCATTCAAGAAAGAAATAGATAAATGGGAACTCCTCAAATTAAATACGTTTGTGCATCAAAGAACTTTGTCAAGAAGGTAAAAGACAGCCTACACAATGGGAGACAATATTTGGAAACAATATATCAGATAAGGGTCTAGTATCCAGAATATATAAAGAAATCGTTCAACTCAACAGCAAAAAGACAAACAACCCAATTACAACATGGGCAAAAGACATGAACAGACACTTCTCAGAAGAGGAAATACAAATGGCTAAAAGGCACATGAAAAGATGCTCAACTTCTTTGGCTATTAAGGAAATGCAAATCAGAACCACAACGAAGTATCATCTCACACCCACCATAATGGCCATTATCAATAAAACAGAAAATGACATACTGGAGAGGATGTGGAGAAAGAGGCACACTTATCCACTATTGGTGGGAATGTAAAATGGTACAACTGCCGTGGAAGGCAGTCTGGCAGTTCCTCAGGAAGCTAAGCATAGAATTGCTATATGATCCAGCAATACCATTGCTAGGTATCTGTTCAGAGGACATGAGGGCAATGACATTGTCTCCCATTGTGTAGGCTGTCTTTTACCTTCTTGACAAAGTTCTTTGATGCACAAACGTATTTAATTTGAGGAGTTCCCAATGACATAAATGGACATTTGCACACCAGTGTTTATAGCAGCATTATTACAATTGCCAAGAGATGGAAACAGCCAAAATGTCCCTCAACAGATGGTAGCTAAACAAGCTGTGGTATATACATACGATGGAAAGACAGAATAAAGTCATGAAGCATGTAACAACATGGATGGACCTTAAGGACATTTTGCTGAGATTAGCCAGAAACAAAAGGACAAATACTGTATGTTCTCACTGATAGGAACTAACATTAATGAGTGAACTTGGAGAATTTCAGTTAAGAACAGAGGCCATCAGGAAATAGGGTAATTGGAGCTGAAGGGATACAGATTGTACAACAGAACTGATTGCAAAAATTCAGAAATGGATAGCAGAATATTACCTAATTGTAGCACAATAGTGTTAGTACACTTAATGACACTGAAGTGAGAATGATAGAGTGAGGAGGGCTAGGAGCACAAATGAAACTAGAAGGAAAGATAGATGATTGATTTGAACAGTGAATAAAAAAGTATTTGCAAAGTTCCCTTGGGGGAATGGCGAGAAAGGGGGCAAGTTCAACTTCCCCATTTGAAGACTTCCTGATATTCTAGCAAGTAGTAGGAACAACCAAATCAATAGGTTGAGCCCTCAATCTTGGGGTGTGTTCATATGAAACTTATCCCTGCAAAGGATAGGCTAAGCCTACTTAAAATTAGGCCTAAGAGTCACCTCCAGAGAACCTCTTTTGTTGCTCAGATGTGGCCTCTCTCTCTCTCTCAGCCAACAGGGCAAGCAAACTCCCCGCCCTTCCCATCTCTACGTGGGACATGACTCCCAGGGTTTAAACTTCCGTGGCAACGTGGGACAGAAATCCTAGAATGAGCTGGGACTCAACATCAAGGGATTAAGAAAACCTAAACTGAAAGGGGGAAGAGAAAAGTGAAACAAAAAGTGCCAGTGGCTGAGAGATTTCAAACAAAGCCAAGAGATTATCCTGGAGGTTATTCTTATGCATTTTATAGATATCCCCTTTTTAATTTAAGGTGTATTAGAGGGGCTAGAGGGAAGTGCCTGAAACTGTAGAGCTGTGGTCTTGTAACCATGTTTTTTGAAGATTAATGTATAATAACACAGCTTTCGCAACATGACTATGTGAGTGTGAAAACCTTGTGTCTGATGTTCTTTTTATCTATAATATTGACAGATGAGTAAAAAAATAAGGATTGAAAATAAATAATAGGGGGAACAAATGTTAAAATAAATTGAGTAGATTGAAATACTAGTGAACAATGAAAGGGAGTGGTAAGGGGTATAGAAAAAAATAGTGGGAACAAAGGTTAAAATATATTGAGTAGATGGACATACTAGTGGTTAATGAGAGGGAGGGGTAAGGGATGTGGTATGTATGAGTTTTTTCTTTTTTCTTTTTATCTCTTTTTTCTGGAGTGATGCAAATGTTCTAAAAAATGATCATGGTGATTAGTATACTACTATGTGATGATATTGTGAGCCATGGATTGTACACCATGCACAGAACGTTTCTATGTTAACAATGTTCATGTCTGTATGTTCCTTTGGTTTGATAAAAAAAAAAGATTCGGAGATTCCCCTCCCCCCCCCAAAAAAAAGAAAACCTTGTGTCTGATGGTCCCCTTACCTAGGGTATGGACATATCAGTAAAAAATATGGATAAATAAGGAAATAATGGAGAGAACAAAGGTTAAAATAAATTGAGTAGATTGAAATATTAGTGGTCAATGAGAGGAAGGAGGCATGTATGAGTTTTTTCTTTTTTCTTTCTTTTGGGAGAGATGCAAATGTTCAAAAAAGTGATCATAGTAATAAATACACAACTATGTGATGATTTTGTGAGCCATTAATTATATACCATGTATAGAATGTATGTCAAGGATTTTTTATGTTTGTTGTGTACAATAAAAATACTAAAAAAAAAAAAGACTAGTAGAGCATAAGGAAGAATTTGAAAGAATACTTAGAAGAATCTTATGAAATGAAAGACACTGTGGATGAAATTAAAAATATCCTGGAGACACAAAACAGCAGGTTCAAAGAGGCAGAAGAAAGGATCAGTGAGCTAGAAGACAGAGCATCTGAATTGAAACAGATAAAAGAAAAAAATGGGGAGAAAAATTTGAGCAAGGCCTCAGGAAAATTACTGGCAACACAAATATATGTATCATGGATGTTCCAGAAGGAGAAAAGAAGAGAAAAGGGCCATGAATATTCAAAGAAATAATGGCTAAAAATTTCCTAACTCTTATAAAAGACATAAATATGTAAATCTAAGAAACCCAACATACTCCCAACATAACCCAAATAGGCGCATTCGAAGACACATCCTAATGAGACTGCCAAGTGCCAAAGGAGAAGAGAGAATTCTAATAGCAGCAAGACAAAGGCGAGTCACCAGATACAAGGGAAGCAGAATAAGACTAAGTGCTGAGTTCTCATCAGAAACTATAGAAGTGAGAAGGCAGTGGTACATATATTTAGGATACTGAAAGAGAAAATTGCCAGTCAAGAAAAATTCAGCCATGTACTCTCTAGTCAGCAAAGCTCTCCTTCAAAAATAAGGGAGAAAAGGAGTTGTATAGACCCATGTGTCCCACTGATTAACCTACGAATATAAATAAGTTCTTGCATGAACTACAAAAGTATGAGTCTTGTACAAAGAGTGTATAAATTCTGAGTATAGCAGGAAAACTGCTGTTGAATGCTATGGGCTATGTTTAACAGGAGAACATCAACAATACCACAGCAACACCAGGGATAAATAATGGGTGGAGGGTCAAGGGTTAAGGGGAGGTTTCGATTTTCTAGTTGGTGAGGGTATGATTTTTTGAATGTTTGTTTAGTTTATTTATCTATCTATCTATTTATTTACTTTGGTGAGGGTATATTTATTGGGTACCTTTCTCTTGGGAACAATGAAATTATCTAAAATTGAGAGTGTTGATGGACTGTTGACTTTGGACATTATACATGATGCCCAATAAATGGAGGTGGCTGAAGGATGCACTGACTGAGAAGTAGATTGGTGAATGATGGTGTACACGTATGATCAAATACTGTGCTGCTACAGAAAGGAATGAATTTGTGAGGCATGCAACACTGTGAATGAACCTGTGGAACATTTAGTGAGGAAAAAAAAAGCCAGAAATAAAAGAGCAAGTATTGCATGGTCTCATTTAGAAAATACTTGTAAGAACATAGGGGCCTAGATTGTAAGCTCTTATGGCATTCACATTTAGTCCAGAGCTATAATTGTTACTTCTGGATTTTGAGAGGCTGTTTTATATATGATTAACCTGGTATTTTGAGATAAGAACGCAGGCAGCCGATCAGGTCATGATTAAGGTAATTCAGAATACAGGCATAAGGAAAACATTGTCTATATTTTAGAACTTCATCTCTTTGAGACCAAAGTAAGAAAGGTTTATTTTGTCCAGAACCTAAATTTTCTGTAGCACATACTCTAACTCAACCTGTCTGGATAGATCATTTAAACAATCCAAACATAGGGTGCCCAGAATAAGAATGAAGGCCTTTAATCCTGTATAGCTTAATGTAATGCCTGGATACATCCCAGAGTATATTAAGTAGCTAATCAAAAAGTATTGACCAAGTCCCTTGAGGGATGGGAGAGAAAGTATGGAACTATTAAACTTTACCACCAAGAAACCGCTGATACTGTGTCAAACATAAGCGACACCCAAATCAATAGGCCAAGCCCTTGGTCTTGAGGCTTGCTCTTGTGAAGTTTATGTATGTAGCGGAGAGGCTTAGCTTACCTATAGGTATGCCTAAGAGTTACTTCTGGGGACCTCTTTTGTTGCTCAAATGTGGCCTCTCTTTCAGCCCAACTCTGCAAGTGAAATCATTGCCCTCCCCTCTATGTGGAACATGACATCCAGGAGCAAAAATCTACCTGATGTTGTGGAGATGACTCCCAGGGATGAGTCTGGCCTTGACACCGTGGTATCAACAATACATCCTCACCAAAAGGGGAAATGAAGTGTAACAAATAAGGTGTCAGTGGCTGAGAGAGTTCAAATAGAGTTGAGAGGCTACTCTGAAGGTCACTCTTTTTTTTTTATTTATTAAAAAAATTAACAACAAACAAACAAAAACTTTAACATATCATTCCATTCTACCCTGGAGGTCACTCTTAAGCAAGCTTCAGTTAGACACTGCTGCCTACCATAACTTGCCAAACCACAACCACAACCATACCTGCCAATCCTAAAGAACCCCTAGGGCATTATAGAAGATTCTACAAAGGTTCCGTGCACTAGGGTAACTTTCTAGAAACCTACAACCTCCAGCTGGGTCCCCGGACCAGATAAGTCCTGAAAGCAGAGGGGCCAGCCTCTCCACTACATCTACTAGCTCCATCCCCATATCCTATAGTATCGACAGCCCCTTCCAACATGAAGAAGTTAGAATGGGCATAGCCCAGATACCCTTAAAGAGTGGGAAAAACACCAAAGGTGAAGGTGGAGTTATACAGAGAAGTAGGGTTTAACAAACCTATATGTTTGCTGAATCATCATACTGATATTTCTTTTAGTTCTAGTATTTCTTTTAGTCTCCAGTATCTTAGAGCAGGTAGAAGTAAAAACCTAAAATTGTGGAATTGTAAACCATACCAAACTCTGAAATCTGTTCTATAACTAATTGTTGCAATGTGCTTTGAAATTTATTGCTTTTTTGTATATATGTTATTTTTCACAAAAAAGAAAAAATATACATATTTTTCTAGTCTCCAGTGTTTTGGAGCACCTAGAAAGAAAAATCTGAAATAGTGCAATGGTAACCCATAACAAACTCTGAAATCTGTTTTGTAACCACTTGTATATATGTTATATTTAGCAATGAAAAAGTTTAAAAAAAAAATAAGGGAGGGTGGTGCGATGGTGGCTCAGTGGCAGAATTCTTGCCTGCTGTGCTGGAGAGCCCAGTTCGATTACCAGTGCCTGCCCATGTAAATTAAATAAATAAATTAAAAATGAGGGAGAGTTTAAAATATTCACAGATAAACAGAAGCTGAAAGAGTTCATTAATGAGAAACCTGCCCTGCAGGAAATACTAAAGGGAATTCTGCCAGCTGAAAAAACAGGAGGCTTGGAGAAGAGTATACAAATAAATGAAGATTGTTAGTAAAGTGTAACTAAACAGTAGAAAAGAGAGAAAAAAATAGATCAGATAAAAGCAAAAGGATAAAATGGTTGAAGTTAGAACGTTTTACAGTAATAACATTGAATGTTAATGGGTTAAATACCCAATCAAAAGACACAGATTAGCAAATTGGATTTTAAAAATATGACCCATTTATATGCTGTTTACAAGAGACTCATTTAGACCTAAAGATACAAATAGGTTGAAACTGAAAAGATGGAAAAAGATATTCCACACAAGCAGTAACAGTAACAAAACAAAACAAACCCTGTGGTGGTTATACTAATATCAGAGAAAACAGACTTTAATTGGAAAGAAAAAATGTTATAGCAGACAAAGAAAGACACTATAAATTAATAAAAGTGGCAATTCACCAAGAGGAAACAAAAATCATAAATATCTGAGCACCTCATTAAGGTACCCCAAAGTATATCAGGCAAATACTGGCAAAACAAAGGGCGTATTAGAAGTCTATATGATAATAGTAGGAGACTTCAACACTCCACTCTCTTCAATAGCTATAACATCTAAACAGAGGATTAATATGGAAACAGAGAACCTAAATAATATGATAAATGAACTAGAACTAATAGACACATATAGAAAAAAAAATCAGGATATACATTCTTCTCAAGTGCTCACAGAACATTCTCCAGTATAGATCACATGCTGGGGCACAAAACAGTTCTTAATAAACTTTAAAATGCTGAAATTATATACTGCACTTTCTCTGGTCATAATGGAATAAAGCTGAAAACCAATAACAGCTGGAAAATTCATAAATATGTGGAGGCTAAACGACATGCTCTTAAGCAATCAGTGGGTCAAAAAAGAACTTGCAATAACAATCATCTTGAGACAAATGAAAACGAGGACACAACATATCAAAACGTATGAGATGCAGTGAAGGCAGTGCTGAGAGGGAAATTTATAGCACTATACACCTACATTAGAAAGAAAGGAAGAGTTAAAAATCAAAGACCTAACTGAATATCTGGAAAAACTAGAGAAACAACAGCAAACTATTCCAAAACAAGCAGAAAGAAAGAACAAAGATTAGAGCAGAAATAAATGAAATAGAAAACAAAAAGCAATAGATGGCATTTATAAAGTTGGTTTTAAGAAGATCAATAAAGTTGAGAAATCCTTAGCTAGACTGACAAAGACAAAAAGAAGATGCAAATAAAATCAGAAATGAGAAGGGGATCATTACCACAGACCCAATAGAAATAAAAAGATCATAAAAAGGTACTATGAATAACTGTATGTCAACAAACTAGCCAACTTAGATTAAATAGACAGTTTCCTAGAAACACATGGACAAACTACACTGACTTGAGAAGAAGTAGAAGATCTCAACAACCAATTACAAGTAAAAAGATTGAATCAGTCATCATAAACTTCTCATAGAAACCTCTGATACTGTCTCAAACATTAGGGACTCCCAAGCCAGTAGGCCAAGCCCTTGATCTTGAGGCTTGCTATTGTGAAGCTTATTTTTGTAGCAGAGATGCTAAGCCTACTTATGGTTATGCCTAGGAGTTACTTCCAGGGGACCTCTTTTGTTGTTCATATGTGGCCTCTCTCTCTAAGCCCAATTCTGCAAGTAAAATCATTACCCTTCCCCAACATGGGTCATGACATCCCTGGCAACATGGGATATGACTCCCAGGGATGAGCCTGGCCCTGGCACTTTGGAACGGCAATGCCTTCCTGTCCAAAGTGGGGTGAGGGGTAGAATTGTAACAAAATAAGGTATCAGTGGCTGAGAGAGTTCAAATAGAGTCTAGAGGCTATTCTGAAGTGTACTCTTATGTAGGCTTCAGCTACATATTGCTATTTACCATGGTTTGTCAAACCTCAACCAAAACCATTCCTGCCAACCCTAAAGAACATCTAGGACTCTGTCTGAGATTCTAGAAAATTTCCACGCACTATGATTATTTTCCAGAAACCTAACAATCTCAAGATGGTTCTTAGGTAAAACAAGTCCTGAAACCCAGAACGGCCAGCTTCTCCAGAACATCAGCTAGTTCCATCCCCCCATTCTATGCTATCAACAGCCCTTTCCAACATGAAAAAGCTAGAATGGGCATAGCCCAAATACCCCTAAAGAGTGGGAGAAAGATCAAAGGAGAAGGTGGCGTTATAACAGAGAATATAGGATTTAACAAATGAGTATGATTGCTGAATCACTATATTGATGTTTTTTTAGCCTCCACTGTCTTGGAGCAACTAGAAGGAAAAACCTAAAATTGTGGAACCCATACTAAACTCGAAATCTATTCCATAACTAATTGTTGCAGTGTGCTTTGAAATGTATTTTTTAAATATGTTATTTTTCACAATAAAAAAAAAGTACTAAAACAAACCTCCCATAAAGAAAAGTCCACGACCAGATAACTTCATAGGTGAATTTTACCAATCGTTCCAAGAAGAATAATACCAAATCTGCTCACACTCTTCCAAAAAATTGAAAGGGGAACACTACCTAACTCATTCTATGAAGCCAACATCATCCTAGTACCAGAGCCTGAGAAAGATACAAGAAAAGGAAACTAAAGACCAATCTCTAATGAATATAAATGCAAAAATCCACCACAAAATACTTGAAAATCACATCCGACAGTACATTAAAAGAATTATACCCCATGATGAAGTGAGTTTTATTCCAGGTATGCAAGGGTGGTTCCATACAAGAAAATCAATTAAATGTAACACACCAAATTAACAAACTGAAAGGGAAAATCCACGATCATCTCAATTAATGCAGAAAAGGTATTTGACAAAATCCAGCATCCTTTATTTTTTATTTATTTTTTAATATTTTTATTGGGATATCCTCATGCACCATACAGTCCATCCAAAGTATACACTCTATGCCTCATTCATCACCATTATCATTTTTAGGACATTTGCATCACTTCAGAAAAGAAATAAAAAGAAAAGAATTTTAAAAACATACATTCCCTATCCCTTACCCCTTCCCTCTCATTGAAAATTGGGTATTGCAATCTACCCAATTTTTTTTCACCCCTTACCCACCCCCATCATTTTTTATTTATTTATTTATTTATTTTACAAATTGGTTTATTGCCCTTAGATCCTGTACTAACCAATAGATCTCATTTGGCTTTTTTTTTTTTTTTTACATGGGCAGGCACTGGGAAACGAGCCCGGGTCCTTTTGCATGGCAGGCAAGCATTCTTGCCTGCTGAGCCACCATGGCCCTTATTTATTTATCGTCCTTATTTTTTTACTCATCCGTCCATACCCTGATTAAGGGAGCATCAGCCACAGTTTTTCACAATCACAGCCGCATGCTAAAAGGTACATAGTTACACAGTCGTCTTCAAGAATCAAGGCTACTGGAATACAGTTCAACAGTTTCAGGTACTTCCTTCTAGATACTCCAATACACCATAAACTAAAAAGGGATATCTATATAATGTATAAGAATCACCTCCAGGATAATCTCTCAACTCTTTTTGAAATCTCTCAGCCACTGAAACGTTATTTTGTCTCCTTTCTCTCTTCCCCCTTTTGGTCAAGCAGGCCCTCTCAATCCCATGATGCCGGGTCCCGGCTCATCCTGGGAGTTATGTCCCATGTTACCAGGGAGATACACTCCTGGAGAGGAGAGGACAATGAGTTCACTTGCTGAGTTGGCTTAGAGAGAGAGGCAACATCTAAACAAAAGAGGTTCTCTGGGGGTGACTTAGGCATAATTATGTAGAGCTCTTCTTTGCAGGAATAAGTTCCACAGGGGCAAGCCCCAAGATCGAGGGCTCAGCCTATTGAATTGGTTGTCCCCACTGCTTATGAGAATATCAGGAATTCCCCAGATGGGGAAGTTTAATATTTCCTCCTTTTTCCCCAGTCTCTGACGGGGACTTTCAGCATCCTTTCTTGATAAAAATACTTCAAAAGATAGGAATAGAAGGAAACTTCCTCGACATGATAAAAGCATATATGGAAAACCCACAGTTAACCTAGTGCCCAATGGTAAAGGGTACAGGGCTCCGAATAGCCAGAAACATCTTGAAAAAGAAGAGCAAAGTTGGAGTACTCACACTTCCTGACTTTAAAGCAAATTACAGATCTATGTTGGTCAAAACAGCTCATCAGTGGAATTGAGAGTTCAGAAATAGATCCACACATTTATGGTTACTTGATTTCTGACAAGACTGCTAGGTCCACTCAATTGGGACAGGACAGTCTTTTCAACAAGTAGTGCTGGAAGAACTGACTATCCATATGCAAAAGAATGAAAGAGGACCTCTATCTCAAAAATTAACTCCAAATGGAACAAAGATCTAAATATATGAGCTAGGACCATAAAACTCCTAAAAGAACACTTAGGGAAGCATCTTCAAGATATTGTGGTAGGTGGTATTTTCTAAACTTTACAGTCAAAGCATAAGCAATGAAAGAAAAAATAGATAAGTGGGACCACCTCAAAATTTAATACTTTTGTGCTTCAAAGAACTTTGTCAAAAAGATGAAAAGGTGGTTATGGCCAGGTTCATGTGTCAACTTGGCCAGGTGGTGGTACCCAGTGGTCTGGTCAGGCAAGCACTGGCCTGTCTTTTGCCATGAGGTCATTTCATGGACTTAAATCATGATTATGTCAGCTGCATCCACAGCTGATTGTGTTTGTAGTCAGATAAGGGGAGTATCTTCTGCAATGAGTGACACTTAATCTAATCACTGGAAGGCTTTTAAGGAGGATTCAGAAGAGAATCCTTCCTTCCTGCTTCAGCCAGTGGGCCTCTCCTTTGGAGTTCGTCCAGACCTTTCATCAGAATCGTCAGCTTCACAGCCTGCCCTACAGATTTTGGACTCTTCCATTCCGATGGTTGCCCAGCCAGCCTCTCCTGAGAGTTCATTGCAGATCTTCATCAGAGTTACTAGCTAGCTTGCGGCCTGCCCTACAGACCTTGAACTCTACATCCCCACGGTTACATGAGACCCTTTTATAAATTTTATATCTATGGATATCTTCTGATTCTATCTAAAAAGGGTTTGATATCCAGAATATACAATGAAATCCTACAATTCAGCAATAAAAAGACAAATAACCCATTTACAAAATGGGCAAAATACTTGAATAGACCTTTTTCCAATGAGGAAATAAAATTAACTAAAAAGCACATGAAAAGATGTTCAACATCACTAGCTATTAAGGAAATGCAAATCAAGACCACAGTGAGATATCACTTCACACCTACTAGAATGGCAGCTATTAGAAAGACAGGAAACTATAGGTGTTAGAGAGGATATGGAGAAATAGGAACATTTATTTACTGCTGGTGGGTATGTAAAATGGTACAACTACTGTGGAAGATAGTTTGGCACTTCCTCAGGAAGCTAAGTATGGAACTATGTAACTATAGAACTAAGTATGATCTGGCAATCCTGCTACAAGGCATATACTCAGAAAAACTGAAAGAAGGGACATGAACACATTGTACACTGATATTCATAGTAGCATTATTCCAATTGCCAAAAGATGGAAACAACCCAAATGTCCATCTACTGATGAATGGATAAACAAAATGTGATATATATATACATATGATGGAATATTACTCAGCTATAAGAAGAAATGAAGTCCTTGAGGCATGTGACATGGATGAACCTTGATGACATAGAGTGAAAGAAGTCAGACAGAAAAGGAAAAATATTATATGATCTCACTAATATGAACTAAATATAATGAGCAAACTCATGGAGTTAATATCTAGAATTCAGATAGAAGATAGAATGAGGGTGGAGAATGATGTTTAACTTGTGCATAATTTTTAATAACGACTGTTTGGAAGTGGATAGAGGTGATGGTAGCAGATTATGGTGAGTGTAATTAACACTGCTGAGTCATGTGTGTAATTGTGTGATTGTGGTTGAAAGGGGAAGTTTAGGGTCGTATGCCACCAGAAAGAAAGCTAGAGGATGACACATGGCACTGCATAAAATAGTGAATGAACCCTGTTGTGGACGATGAAGGTGGTTAATACTACAAAAATAAGAATATTCTTCCAAGATCTAGAATAAATAGATATCAGTATTACAATATGTTAATAATAAGATGGTATGTGGGAAAAATACACCTAATGCAAACTACAGTCTATAGTTAACAGTAATATTTTAATATCCTTCCATCAATTGTAACAAAGGTACCATACCAATACTAAGTATCAATAATACAAGGATATAAGGGGATGGGGTTTTCCTTTTTGGAGCAGTGAAAATATTGTAAAATTGATTGTGGTGATGAAAGCACAACTCTGTAATTATACTCAGAGCCATTGATTATACAGTTGGAGGGATTGTATGATGTGTGAATAAAACCACTTCAAAAAAAAAACTGCTAATAAGTAATTTGAAGACTGTAATAGTCAGGCCATTCCAGGGAAACAGAACCAATGGAATATATATACATATATATATTATGAGATTATGGGAAAATAAGTAAAAATTATTGTAGGAATAGGCTCTCATGACTGGGGATGGGCAAGTCCAAATTCCGTAGAGCAGACTACAAGCTGGGAACTCTGATGAAGGTTTTCGATGAATTCCCTTGGTGAAGCTGACTGGTTGAAGTAGAGATGGGAATTCTTCCTTTTGACTGCTAAAATAATCATTTCTCCTTTTAAGGCCTTCAGCTGATTGGATGACATTTCTCATTGTTGAAGGCAATCTCCTTTCTTGGTTGTAGATGTAATCATCTATAGATGCAATCAACTTACATGATTTAAATCTATGAAATAGTCTCATAGTAACAATCAGGCCAGTGCTTGCTTGACCACACAACTGAAGACGATTACCTAGCCAAGTTGACACATGAACTTAACCATCACAGTTCACCCATTGTCAACTTGGCACTCATTCACATCTCCTGATATCGTATCTAATCTCCAAATAAAAACAATGACAGTCAAATTTTTTACCTAACAATACTCACCTGTTCTGTGACAATCAGAAACACATAACTCTTTTCCCAGAAGATGTCAGTCCTTGAGTAATAGTCACTCTTAAGTACTATGGTATAAAATTAATACAATATGTTATATAAGGGGATAAGATAGGGAAGAAAACAAAAGTATTTGCTTTCTGTATATATACAAACATATTCATAGCAAGACAAGGAAGAAACATTCAGAACCACTACAGTCCTCATTCCTGTTACTGGTCACATGGTTGCAGCTCTTGTAACTACCTTCTTCCACTATCCATTCCATATTCCTTTTATCCTCAGCAAGCATTTCAGCTGGCTGTGGTTCTTTGCTTAGTGGAGTGACCCAACTCTTTTTCTTAAAGTTTTTGAGCCATTAGTCCAGGTCAATTGTCCTGCCTTGATTGGGTTGTTACAATTTCCCATTGACTTTAATAACAGGGAATGGTAGTACTAAGAGATGCCCTAAGGGATCTTCTTAGGCAAATTTTTCTATACTTCCATTGCTTAGTGGCAGTCCTATTTACCCTGGATAACCAGGACCAATACACCTCAACCAGTACAATAATTCTCTTCTTTACCTGTTGATTCAGAGGCATGAAGAGCCCAAAGTGGCTGGATGGCAATCTTAACTTCCAGTTCAGTGGAAGCATGGTTGTATCTCCTGGAAGCACTCTTCCTTTTGGAACAAAGACCTATAGAGCAGCTAAACTTACGTTTGCAGGGATAGGAAGCATAGATTTTTCCTGTGGATCTACCCGAAGTGAGTGGTGCCACTTTGATTCCCACCCCTTGATTCCTGGACCCATGAATTCTGGCTATTTGGAGAAATAGCACCATGGAGTATGTCCTAGTTTGAAAGTATTATGTACCCCCAGAAAGCCAAGTTTTAATATAACCTGATCCCAATTTTGTGGAAGTAACCACACTTCTTTTGATCATGATTCAATACTATAGGTTGGAAACCTTTGATTATAGATTATCTCCTCAGAGATGTGGCATACCCAATTGTGGGTCTGGCCTTTGATTAGATGGAGATGTGACTCTACCCATTCCAGGTGGGTCTTAAATTAAGTTTATTGGAATCCTTTAAAAGAGGAAACATTTTGGAGAGCGCCAGAAACAACAGATGCTTCAGAGCCTACAGAAACGACAGCCAACAGAGAGAAAGCTAACACAGAGTGGAGCCCAGTAGATGTTGCCATGAGATGTTAAGCAAGCCAGGACCTGGAGAGAGCCAAGAGAAACCAAAAGATGAAAGCCAGCCCCAGACAAGCAAAGTGAGGTACCCCCATAGGAAAAGAGGCTGAAAGCAATGGAGCCCTGGAACAAGGGACCAGCAGCTGCCAGCCACGTGACTTCCCAGCTGACAGAGGTGTTCTAGACTCATTGGCCATTCTTGAGTGAAGGTAACCTCTTTGTTGGTGCCTTAAGTTGAACACTTTCACCTCTTCAAAACTGCAAACTTGTAACTTATTAAATTCCCTTTATAAGAGCCATTCTATTTCTGGTATGCTGCATTCTGGCAGCTTTCAAACTAATACAGAGTGCGTTGTGATTTAGAGCATGTACAGCTTTCCAGAGAACACTGCCCCAGCCCTGTAAGGAACTGGCACCCAGTTAGCCCTGGAATTGAATCTTCAAAAGGCCAGTCCACTGTTCTATCAATTCTGCTGCCTCAAGATGATAGGGAACATGGTTGGACCAATAAATTCCATGTTTTGCTTTGTTTTTGTTTATAGCTACAGTTCAAGACCCACTCACTGCCTTAAATAAAGTAATGAATACTAATTCATGATGACTCCCAGTCATGGTTCAGAGTTTTATGGAATTTTATATAAGATGATGGAGAATTTATAAATATTTAATGCAGAAATGAGTCATGTTGTATTGTAATAAGCTCTTCTGCCAGTGCTTTGGAGACTGGGAATGTTAAATCCAGCAAGAAAGAAGTCAATACCAGATAACCTTAATAAAAAAGACTTTAACATTCACTACCCATGATAAACAAACATAGCAGCTGGATTTTATGGGTATAGTTACTCTCATAGGAGCACTTTATCTGATGACTCCACTTCCCAAAAGAAAACATTTTTGTTCATAGTACACATTTTGAAGTATTTCAAATTTTAAACTTAACAGAACCACATTTTCTACTTTAAAACTAGTAGCATTTTTAAAACCAGAAAATTTATGTGGTGATTAAAACTCCATGAAGTGCATGTTTGTCTCTGCAGTTCAACCATCTATTCTCTATACTGGCAATTCTGAAAAAACATCTGTTTCAGTTTAAAACACTTAAGGTCCTATCTTGTTTTAGGTATAATTGCAAATAAAGGTACTGTTGTTAAAACTTTGGATATAGCTCTATTTTTCTCATATCTGAAAGCAATTACCATTTACTAGTTATGAGTCCCAAGATGCCTATCGATTTCACTAAAATCTCTGAAGCATGCATTGTCTTTGCCATCCATCTTGCTACTTAATCTTGTATACACCACTTTCTGTAGTGTGCTGTGAATATTAAATAAGTGGTGTTCTGCTATAATACACAGGCCTCCTACCCATCAATTTCCACCTCAATCTTAAGAGTCACGAGATAAAATATATTTAGTTCTACCTTTCCCTCTTTACCCTATCAATGGAATGCTTTTAAACTATTAAATAGCCATAGAGAAATGTGATTAATCCACAACTTGGATAATTAATTCCTAAGCAACCTCAGAGTAGATTAACCTTGCAAACTGAAATTTGGTTATTACATCTGGAAATAATGCATAATCCTACTGTAATTATTTCGGTATTTATACTATCAAGGCAACATGATTTTGAAAGATAGAGATGGACTGAACATTTGCTTACCAAATCCCAAATATTAGAAGTTGAAGTCCACTCCAATAAAAAGGAATTACAAGGGGCAAACTCACAAACTTTGTAGTACATCAAGTATTTATCAAACAGAAAGCAATTGAAAATTTTATTAAATCTTTCCTAAAACTCATCACTGTCTTGACTAATTTAATAAAAAATAGACAACTGCTTCATTTTCCTTTTTTTTTTTTTTTTGAGCAGTGAGTGGAATGATGAAGTGCTGGGGTGCTGGGCCAGACAGCTTAAGTTGAAATCCTAGCCCTGCCACCCACTTCCTGTGTGAGCATGGATAAATTACTAAATCCTGTGTTGTTCAGCTTTTTGCATTTTCCTCTTCTGTGAACTGGTGCTTAGTAACAGTATAACAACTGCATCATGAGATTGCTGATAAATAAAAATCACTCAAAATAATGCCTGCATATTATGCCTAAGTACTCAAATAAGTGATTTGGTTAAATGACCTTCATAGAAACAAAGGTGTTTCAAACAGCTGCTTACTTTAAAAATCCAGTGTGATTGTACCAAATGATTTACCGATTCAGTAACAAAGCCCTTGGAAGCACAGAAAGATCAACTGGAAAGGGACCTGTTTGTGGTGCTTTTGAGTTACATACTTGCTTGCTAGGAAATGCTCAGCCTTCCCATTCTGGTCAAATAAGATGTACCCTTAAGACTAAGTAAGGTTGCTAGAAAACCTTAGATTTTTAGTAGCTCACATACAAACTGAGAAAAGCCTTTCTCAATAATATTGCCACTTTCCATTCTTTGGTATGGCTGGGCAGACAAGTCCCCCTCCTGAAACATTTGTCATTTGTGACAAGTACTATGGTTAAGAAAGGTATGAGAATGCCTGGTTACAACCCTGGTTTTGCTACTTACTTGCCATGTGACCTTGGATGTTACTTCTCTGCCTCAGTTTCCTTATTTGTAAAATCTATATAATACTAACTCCTGTCCCTTAATCACTTTTAAAAATAGGGTATAATTTCTCTGCCTCAGCTCCCTTATCTGTAAAATCTGGATAATAGTAATTGCTATCTCATAGGGTTGTTGTGAGGAAAAATTATGTGTTAATGTAAAGCTCTCAGAATACAGTCTGACAGAGGAGGCACCAAAAATGTTGTAATAAGTATTAAAATTTGTCAGTGTAAAACCTTTCCCAGATATTAATGATACAACTCTATATCATGATCTCAACCAGTAAAAAAAAAAAAAGCAAAATCCTAAAATCTGATCTTTCCATTTTTCAGTTACTTGTACTGATCCCAAACATGAGGTAGTACAAATGCAAAGGAAGTGGTACAAGAATCACATCTTCATGCAAATGGCCTATGTTACCTGAAGACTTTTGTTTTCCAAAGTATATTAACAATTCAATCCTGACCTTGAGCTAGGAAAAAAAAGTCAGAAGGGACAATGACTTTATAATGCCTTTTAGCAGGGTATTATACATCTGATAAGGGCTGGACTGGATTATCTCTGATACTTTCATGGAAACAACCTTGTTTCCATCTTCTCTATGTAAGTTATTTCTAGACTTTCAAACATTGGGTCTCTTCCCAATGAATTTTTTAGAAACAGTATTATTAATAATGACTTAACTAACCATTATCATGAAGAACTAATTCTGCTTATCAAGACAGCCATCACCTCAATAATCTTATACCAACTCCCTATAAATTTACAAAAAGCAAGTATAAATAGTTGGCTTAGCTACAAGAAGATGAACTAGTGGTTTAGTTTGAAGAATTTTAAAGCAAGTCAAGTAATTGTATAAAATTTAAATTTTATGATCATGTTTGGACCTTTTTACATTTAGCACAATGGAAATAATCTTTTTTTTTTTCCCAAGGAAAAATTTTCTGAATCATCAGTCACACAGAATAAAAATGAGTTCAGAGCTTATTCAAATGAAAAAAAAAAATGAGTTCAGGTAACTTATTCAAGTTTCTAAAGAATGCAAAATAACAGACACAATTTTACTTCCAAAATCTGAAGTCACCAACATGATTTTGTGGTCCTATCTCAGGATTTACCTAAAAGTTCATTGTTATTCAGATAAAGATAGCCCCTTAATCACTTTTTAAAAAGCCTCTGCCCCACCACAACTTCCTGAGAACTGTGAAGGAACTGTAGTCTTGTGATCAGATTCCATAGAGAAATGGCAGTTTTGTAACCAGTAAGGAAAAAACGGTGACTGATTCTATGTGTCAATCAATTGCAGTCTGCTGATCTGATTAGAAGCCTTGACAAATGCCTGGTGGCGATTGCAAATAACTGCCAAGCATATGGGGATGATACAGTAGCCCACAGTTTTGGGGTCGGCTCTTGTACAAGAATAAAGGAACAAAAACATCTGTAAATAAGGTATGAGAAAAATAATTGTCCACAACCAAAAAGGCAGGGAGAGTAATCGAGCTTTCAAGGAGTGTGTCCATGTGGTTCCTTCAAAAGGCTCCTCAGGGTGCTGTTGGATGTGTTCCAAGGCCAGCCTGTTGTAAGTCTCATTGATTTCAAAAACATAGTAAAATGCTGCTGCACTTGCTAACAGATACAATCCCACTCCAATCCATCCCATCCGCTGACGGAAGTTCATCATTCTCCATGCTCTGTGCCTTGAAATTAAAAATAAATAGTTACAGCAACTATTCCAAATGTACTGGCTTTATTTCCAATGAGCTTTAAAATACCTCACTAACGCATTTAAAGTTTGAATAGATTATATTTAGTAAGAAATATAAATATATAATATAAATACAAAAAACAGGTTGTTTGATGTAACGCTCGTGGGCAAGTTAAAAAAGGGTTTCAGGATATAGAGATCTGCTTTAATATGAATCACTACCTTCTACTTAAACAGGTCCTGCCCAATTTCCCTTAAGAAACTGAAATTAAGCTAGTTTCACATGGAACATTTCGCTTTTACAATTCAAGTACTTTCTGGTTTCTTAAAAGTATCCCCTCAGACGTAAAAACTTGATTCTACAAGTCAAGCCAACGTTGAGACCCCCAAATTAAAACAGTAACTCTTAAACACTTACAATGGTCCCGAAAATCTTCCTGTTCCCACGGCAAGCGTTAAAGAGTCACTCAGTTCTGAATAATCGGGTGGCTTTGGCATTTCAGAGAAAGCAACCATAAAAGAAATCCCCTGGCTCCCCAGCTCGGAGAAGGGTGAGCGCGGCCAGACTACAGCACAAGCTAATCGTGATTAAGCACAGCGTGACTACAGCCGGTCACGCGGCGGCCCGGCCCCTGCTGCCGTTGCCGGAGCCCCACTTCTGTTTCAGCCGGCCGGGCTGGTGACACCACGGCCTCTCTTGCAGCCCGCCCCGCCCCCGCCGCGCCGGCTGGCTCCGAACTGAGCTGCGCAGGCGGCGCCAGGGCCCGGCCTCGCCACCCTGCAGTGCCGGGAGCCCGGCTCCAGGCAGTGGCTAGCCGCGCAGCGAGCAGAGCGAGACAGGTTCTGGATCTCACCTTCCTGTCCGAGTGGCCCTCCCGCCCGCTGTCCCGGATGCCGCCGCAGTCGGGGCTTCCGGCTCGGACCGGAAGCGCGTGCGAACCGCACCGACAGGCCCGCCCCCTGGCGTCAGAGTATCTTGACCCGTAGCGCCACCTTCCAGAGCACTGCCAAAGCAGGTCCAATTGGGATCAGAGTAGAGATTGTGGCGGTTCCGGTAACTGTCCCTTGATGTGGGCGCCCCTCGGCCTTGCTCCTTGCTCGGATTCCTCCGTCCTTCCTCGCCGCTGAGAGCAGCGCAGATACTGGGCGGTCCTGGTTGGCCGTGGTTCGGCGCGCCTTTCTGCAGAGCCCTCGATATCCCTGTCAAGTTGGCATTTGAGGACAGGCCACCCTCGCGCTCCTCAGGGTTAGATGCCCTGAGTGGTGGAGCCGGCCCTGGGCGGGTAGACATCGACAACTAGATGAGGGTAAGGGCAACGGGCCCAGACGTGGGCTGGGGGGGCGCGGGAGGCAGGGGAGAGGCCGTGTGATGGTGACTGCTGCCGCAGAGCGCTGCAGCCCAGGAGGCCTCCGCCGGCGTCTCCCGCGGGATGGGGGATGCGGGGTTTCGCGGGTCCCGTGTGAGCGGCCCGGGGCAACGACCTCTTTAACTAACCTGACTGCTTTGTCCTCACAGGCTTCCTGGAACAAGGGATTTTGACTCGATTTATCTCGGGTACCGCGGAGGATTACTGAAAATTGCGGTGGGTTCTATGCCACAGATAAATTAAAATATAAATCTATTCTTTTGGGCACCATGACACTGAGGTTCTTAGAAGACTGGTGTAGGGGGATAGATATGAAACCTCGAAAAGCTGTGTTGATTGCTGGCATCTCCCCGACCTGTAATGAGGTGGACATCGAGGAGGCTCTGCAGGCTGGTGTAGCTCCTTTGGGCAAGTAGAGATTGCTTGGGAGGATGTTCCGGAGGGAAGAGAACAGGATGGTAGCCTTCGTAGGGCTTATTGAGGAGACTAGGCATACCTTGGTCTCTAGGGAGATAGCTGAAAAACGGGGGCCTTGGAGAGTGATCTTTAAGCCCTCTGACCCAGATAATGAATTTTTAAACAGATTACCTGAATTTTTAGAGGGACAGGGTATGGCAGTAGATGAGTTTAACAGAACTCTTGGGTATGGGAACTACCCTTTTGACCTAGAACAGGACATAATCCCAGAAATGCAAGCCCCTCTGTTGGCAGAGGCATTTGATGTGGCTCTTCAGCCTACCCGGCAATACCTGAAGTACAGAAGGCTGAGAGTATTCTCTGGCAGTAATCCTTCAGAACCAGAAGAAGAATTTGAATCCTGGCTGTTTTGTACAACCCAAATGATGAAGACATGGTAGGTGTCCAATGCAGAGAAAAGAAGACAATTGCTAGAGAGCTTTAGAGGCCCAGCATTTGATGTCATTCGTGTCCTCCAGATAAACAGTCCTTTCATTACAGTACCTGAATGCCAGTAGGCTCTTGAACAGGTCTTTGGAGTTATTGATAATCCTAGGGAGTTGCAGGTGAAATTTCTAACCACTTACCAGAGGGCTGAAGAAACATTATCTGCTTATGTGCTAAGGCTGGAGCCTTTATTACAGAAACTGGTAGAGAGTAGCCGTCAGGAGAGAAGCTGTGAATCAGGCCCGCATAAACCAAATCATTGCTGGGGCAGTTCACAGCAGAACACATAGTAGGAAACTCTCTTTGCCAGAAGACAGCCCAGCCCCAGGCTTATTATAGTTATTGACACTGATAAAGGATGAAGAGGCAGCTGAGAAAGAGGAGGAGGCCCTTCTCCAGGCAGGATTAGAGGGGCATTTTACCTGAGTTTTAGGAAACCAGGAAGAACTGTCTGGCAGTGAGCAGAGCATGAAGGTCAAACAGTCTATATACTCCAGTGACAGACCTTTTCCATACTCTCAACCATTTCCCAACCTTGTGCTGCTAAGTCACTTTTGTGCAAGTCTTAGTATAGACCCTTTATCATTTCTGTGCCTATTTAATGTCTCCTAAATGTGTTGTTGACTAGGAAAGATGTACTTCTGCACTGGTATTTATGTATTTAAATTCACGCCTGTGATTTTTGTCATACAAAATTGTATAAAAGGTACAAAATTGTACACTACATGTGTGCAGTGTATCTGAGATGACAGCCAAGATCAGGCGCTTGTGTGGGATCAGGTGCAAATGTAGCATGTCAGATGTGATAATGTATCAGATAGTTTTTAAGTGTATATTGTCTTACGTTTATGATGAAAATCATGAGCAGTGGCTAAGATATTTTCTGTGCAACTCAGTTGTTTTCTGTGCAGCACAACAAAGGGCAGAATTGCAGACTGAGATTGAACATCTGCTACTGCCATTTTTAACCCCAGATTTCTGATGTGTGATAGCAAAGCATCTAGTTGTTCAGAATACCTTTGTAATGGGTGTTATAAATGTGAACTTATAAAATAAAGGAATGCTAATAAAATTACTTCTTTTGTCTGTTATATTTATGTTGGTGTTTCAGGAAAGATTTTATTTGAACAAGAAGTTCCAAAAGCTTAAATCTAAAAACTATTGAACTTACACAATCTTATTTCACTTGGACTCCCCTCTTGGTGCCCATGGAGTAGGAAGTACTTTTTAAAGTGAGATTGCTGGAGCATCCTGCTATTGTAGCAGAAAAGCAATGGAATGAAACAAGACAATTTGAAACTTAGTGCAAATTATATGGTCTAGATGCATCAGTGAATTGAATTTGTAGGAAGAAAGGGAAAAAATGAACATTGCATACCTCTGCTAGGACTGGACTATGTTTTCCCACATACTTTCTCATTTAATTCTCTTTAAAAATCCTGCAATGTAGGAAAATTAGTTTCACGCTGTGGAAATAGGCAAAGAAAGGTTAAAAATTACCCAAGGTGAAACAGCTAGTTAAGTGGCAAGGCAAGAATTCCACCCTTCTGCCTTGCTGCAAGGTCCATGATTCTTTCCACTGCCAGGAAAGATGGCGAAGCTATCATAAAGATGTCTGTATCCTAACAGCCTCACAAGGGAAGCAGAGCAGATGTTTATATTTCATAAATGTACATGGTATGAATTAGTGTGGGGTGCATCGTTCTGAACAACAGCTCTACCACAAACTAGATACTATTTGTAGTGGCGAATATGAGAACCTGCATGACTAGAGGGCATTCAGGGATGAGAGTCATGGATGAGTGTTTGCTCCCTAAAAAAAAAAGCAATGAAAATCATAAGGTGAAGAAAGTTTGAGAACTGTTGAAAGGATATAGTCTATCTTTAATAAAAATATCCCAAAGGAAGACAGAGTATATATTTTAGACCACACATACTCTTTCAGACCAATGGAAGAAAGGTTTATTTGGTCTGGAACTGAAATTTTCTGTAGTGTGTAATCTAATTCAATCTATCTGTATAGCTCATTTGAACAATTGAGACACAGGGAGCACAGAATAAGAAAAAGGTCCTTTAGTCCTGTATAGGTTATTGTAATGCCTGGATACATCCTAGAGTATATTAAGCAGTAATCAAAAGGTATTGGCAAAGTCCCCTGAGGAATGGGAGAAAAATATGGAACTATCAAACCTTACCATCAGGGAATCCCCTGATACTGTGTCAAACTTTAGGGAAACCCAAATCAATAGGCCTTGCCCTTGATCAGGAGGCTTACTCTTGTGAAGCTTATGTAGGTAGCGGAGAAGCTTAGACTACCTATAAGCATGCCTAAGAGTTATTTCTGGAGGACTTCTTGTTGCTCAGATGTGGTCTCAGTTTCTCTAAGCCCAGCTCTGCAAGTGAAATCATTGCTCTTCTCTGTATGTGGGACCTGACATCCAGGGATGAAAGTCTCCCTGACAGCATGGGAGATGACTCCCAGGGATGAATCCAATCCTGGTACTGTGGGATCAACAATTCCATCCTGACCAGAAGGGGGAAAAGAAGTGTAACTAATAAAGTATCAGTGGCAGAGAGAGTTCATATAGAGTCAAAAGTCTTATGAAATGAGAAGAGAAAGTTAGATGTCGCCACATGCCTTTCCAGCTGACAGGTGTTTTGGACCCATCAACTTTTCTTGAATCAAGGTGTCTTTCCTTAGATGCCTTAGTTTGAGCGTTTTCATGGCCTCAGAACTCTAAACTTGCAACTTAATAAATTCCCTTTTTGAAAGCCATTCTATTTCTGGTATATTGCATTCCGGCAGCTTTAACAAACTAAAACAGTTCTCTTGTGACAATATTATTGTTTCTTTCAAAGTTCTATGTTCTCCCACCTTGGAAAGGTGACATATGCACTCCAAGTGACGTAAAAAGGTGTAATTCTGATCTTGTTTATATTTGTATAGTTGTTTAGAGCATACAAAGCACTTTCATACAGGTCATTTCACTTGCGACCTCAGTAGTAGGAAGAGGTATTAAGTGCGTTTTGCTGATGAACAGACACTGTGTGTGTGCACACTTAGAGAGTCACACCTCACTTATATACAAAGCACAGAGCTTTATATAATCAAGCTTAAATTATAGTCCCTGTCCTGGAGGTATTTTCAGGATCAACAGTAATAGCTGACATTGAAAACTTGAACACCATTGAAGTCATTTGATCCAATGATACTAAATGGTAAATCCTTTTATTTTCCCCATTCAGACAAGGAAACAGGCACAGAGAAGGAACTTGCCCAGAGTGTCACCGCTAATAAGGTCAGGGCCAGGATTTCCACTGAGGCAGTCTATTCAGAATCCTTGCTCTTTGTCTCCATTTTATGCTGCCTCACTTAATCCTCACAGAAATCTTTGAGAAACATATTATTTCCCCCATTTTATAGATGAAAAACTTGAGACTCAGAAAAATCCAGTGCCAGGGGCAAGGGCAGACAGTCTGTCTCCAGAGAGCTTTCCTTAAGATTCACTGAGGTAAGTGTTTGTTAAACATGCCACAATTGTAAAAAGTGGCAGTTATATTTCTGAAATCATGTGAAGTGATAAAATTAAAAGTTGTATGTCCTTTAAATAGCTGTGTTTCAAAACTGAACTAAGAGAGTACTTAAAAATGCTAACTGTGGTTATGCTGAAATGATGGAATTTTAAGGGGGAATTTTCTGTAGTTTCCTAAATGTGTGATTTTAAGTGAAAAATAAATATGCAAAGGAAGTGTTAAAAAAAAGGAAAAAAAGGAAAGTCACATCAAAGGGACCGGGGAACCTGCCTGAAAGAGCTCCCAGTGGCCAAAGCTGCAACAGTTTGAGCAACAGATAAATAGCACAGTATTGGGTTATAACCCAAAGTGTAAAAATAACATCCATGAGTTCATACTAATATAAACAAATGACCAAAAAAAAGTGTGGGAAAAGAGACTAGTCTTCCTTACTGAAGAATTTCAGTTTATGTAGATACTCTGCCCTTCAGGAAGTAGAGCTTAATCCCTTCCCCGCTTAGATATTGGCAGCAGTCAGTGATTCACTTCCAAAGAAAAGAGTATGGAAACAGGGGGAAGTAACTTATCAGTGGAGAAACCTGGCAGATACTACTCTAGGCAGGTGATCAAGGTTAACATCATGCTAGGTCATGTTGAGAACCATACCTCTTCACCTCTGCGGTCTTCTTCAAAACCTATGACCCCAGTCTAATGAGAAAAGTATCAGACAAAATTGAATTAAGGGACATTCTACAAAATACCTGCCCAGTACTCCTCAAGAGTGTCAAGATCATGAAAAACAAGAAAAGACAGAAACTCTTACAGTCCAGAGCAGACTAAGACTTGACTAAGTGTACCATAGTATCTTGGAAGGGAACTTGGAGCAGATAAAGGATGTTAGCAAAAAAGTAAACTCTGCATGCAGCCTGGACTGTAGTTAATAGTAATGCATCAATGTGGGTTTCTTGGAGGTGACAAATGCACTGTGGTAACGTCGGATGTTTAGCAATAGAGGACGCTAGATGAAGGGTATACAGGAACTCTGTCCTATCTTCGCAACTTTTCTATAAATCTAAAACTATTCTAAAATAAAAAGTAGTTAATGGAAAGAAAGAAATACGCAAATAACAAATGATCTGGAGTGCCAACCAGCAAAATAAATCATTAGGAAGTGAGTAACAGGAGTGGCCGCCCTTCCTAACCATGGTTATTCATTTAAATGCCATTAGGTGAAGGTGAGCCCACAGGCCCCAGGTGGGCCAAGCAGGGATAGGGATCATTTCTTATCTAAGTGGAGTTATGCCTGCTCCCACCTTAAACACTGGAAAATTTCTCAAGCCTTTATATGGAAAAATACTTCAATACTCAAGCTGGCACAGTGACTTCCTCTGTACACCCATGACACTGCTAGAATCTTGTAGAATCCGCTTGTAAATAAGGCCTCGCTTTGGCAAACTGACTGATCCCAGTACATGCAAGTGAAAACATACTTAGTGAACCCACACTTCAGTGGCAGCCAGGGCTTTTCATAAAATTGGAAACTGGATTGTTTTAGAATTCAACTTCTTAAAGTCTCTTATTTTCAAGAGAATGAAATTTGTGGGCCATGGTGGCTCAGCTCAAGAACACTTGCCTGCCATGCCAGAGGACCCGGGTTTGATTCCCAGTGCCTGCCCATGTATATATAAAAAAAAGAAAGAATAATGAAATTTATGTCCAAGGTACTATTTAGTTATCTTGAGTTTCCCACGTGCTCTTCTGCCTCTGCTTCCAACCAGCCTTAAGTAAGTTTTCTTAAAACTTAAGAAATAGGGACTCCCATATAAACTGGGCCAGGATACTAAATAATTCTGTGAAAAGTAAGGCAATGAGGCTGATTGTCACCACCCTGAGAAGTAAGCTGGGAGTCAGAAAGCTGGGGCCTAAAATAATTTTCAGGTGAGGAAAGTGAGGCTCAGAGAAGGTGAATAACCTGCTCAAGGACTCACAGCATGTTAGTCTAGAGCCCAGAGATGATCCAAATCGGAGCCTGCCTCTGGCTTGCTCTATGACCAAAGTAAGTCCTCTTGGACTTCATTTTACTCACCTATAAAATCTACACTCCCTTTTAGCTCTGAAACTCTGTGACCAAAGGATTCTTCTAAATATCTTTATTTAAATCTCTTTCATAAGCCAACTGTATGATCTTAACAAACCTAATATTTGGTACTTAATATGTTCCCTGCAAAGATCTGTCTTGTTGCAGATCCAGTACCCTTAATTGCTGTGCCAGAGGGCCTCCAAGAGTATTTTGTCTCTGGACCAAACTAGCACCCACTTCAAGAGCAGGTATGAGTAAATGCATACTCATTGGTGAACCAGTTTCTGACCGTATAACCTGAACCCCTATCCATCACCATTCCCCACTGTCTCCCTCAACACACATGCACATAAAACGTAGCTCATGCTGCAGAAACACAACACTGATAGCTACCACATACTCACCATTAACCTTCCTCTTCCTTTGTAACTAAATCCACACTTGTTCACCCGCTTCACAGACCATGAATTTCAGGAGCTCAGCCTCTGCCTAGTCCTGGCAGTTGGTGGTTGTGGTGGATCTTGCTTACTTTATATTTTTGGACCATTTGCCAAACTGCTTGCTTTAGGCAGGGGCAAATAACGCAGTTTTAGTCAGTAAGCCATGACCTTTTCTCTTTATTTGTATTTATTTACATGAGCCTGGGCCCTGGTGCCAGACTGCCTCTGCTCAATTTCCAGCTTCACCCTTTTCTAACTCTGTGACATTAGGCAAGTTTATTAACCCTTTTTGGACCTGTTTCCTCAACTGAAAATGGGGTTAATAATGGTCCTTATCTCATAGGATCATTGTAAGGATGAAATGAATTAAAACTGAAGTGCCAAGAGCTGTACCTGCCACCTGATAAGTACCCAGCCAATAGCTTTTGTATTTGCCCTCTATTGCTGCATAGCAAATTACTCAAAACTGAGTGGCTGAAAACAACAGTTATTACCCCACAGTTTCTGTGGATAAGGAATGGTGTTAGTTGGGTGAGGCTTAGCTGGATTGGGGCTCAGAGTCTCACAGACTGCTCCTCTTCCAAGCTCACCCACAGGGGCCACTCCACGGAACATAACAGAACAGATGATCCAAGAGAGAGCCAAAGACAGCACCCAAAAGGCAAGGCACGGGAGCACTGGACCCCTTCCCAGAGGCTATGGGCAGGGTGGGCGGGGGGGAGGAGAGGGGGCGGCTTCGCTTTCAGCCGGGTAGTAAGGGGCAGACCCCAGTGGCTGTGCGGAGCAGGCACCCCCCACCACTCCCCAAGTCCTTCTGTGACCCTTCCAGCTGCTGGGAACCAGCGAGAAACAGGAGCCTAGAAACTCCCAGCTAACCACAGCGGGAGCATGGCTTCGGCAATTGCACCTTATCCTTTTAAAATGGGGCTCACAGCCCCCAGTCTTGGGGGTTGTTCATATGAAACTTAACCCCACAAAGGATAGGTCAAGTCTACTTAAAATTTAGGCCTAAGAGTCACCCCCAAGAGAGCCTCTTTTGTTGCTCAGATGTGGCCT
>PVIY010033374.1:0-28111 GCA_004026745.1 Myrmecophaga tridactyla
TTTATTTCTTTCTCTAAATCGATGCAAATGTTCTAAAAAATGATGAATATGCAACTATATGATAATATTAAGAATTACTGATTGTATATGTAGAATGGAATGATATATTAATGTTCTTTTGTTAAGTTTTTTAATTAATAAAAAGTTTAAAAAAAAAAAAAAAGAGTCAAGTGTATGGCAAAAGGCTTTGCTATTAATATAACACACCAACTGGCCCATGCCAAGAACTGGACACCATCAGAATCTCAGTCTACTGAAGAAATATTTTCTGTACATAGCAAAGTTTTCTGCACATGGTTGAGTTTTTAAAAGTCCATAGGCATATTACATTTCATTTTAGAAGAATCTGCTGTAAATTTTTAAATGTCTCCTGAAAGCAGTCTTAGAATGCTTTTTGAAGTTATATAACATTTTAACTTTTTTGGTCCCACAACACTGAGGTAGCCATAGTTAAATAATATTATGGCATACTGCAGAATCCCTTTAAACTGATCTTCACTTGTCCTTACTTGTTGGATTAATCAACACTCACCACTCCCTCTGCAAAACATACTGACCAGCAAAAGACTGACGACTGAACACATATTTATGTTTTAAGCTAAAAATAAGATGATATAACATATTAGTTTTTTTAATCGCTCACTTCGACAGGCCTTTTACATTAATCTACAAGCCCCACCTGAGCTACTAATTTTCCAACATGTACAATGTGCACTGTAAAAAATAAATGTGAGCATATGGTCTATTAACAGAGATTCTCAAATCATATCCAGTAAGAAGAAATCTTTGAATACTGAAAAAAAAAAGTATCTAGTAACAAAAAAATATATGACTGAAAGCCACTATGAATACAGCATAGTATTAATCAAAAGAAGATTTACATACATTTGAAAACAGAATTACACATGCATCAAATAGTTATTTATTCACCTTACAGATCACACTCACTAATTTTGTGGATTCAAAGACCATATATATAACTAACTCTATTCCTGCTTAAGGTTACAAAGCCCTTAGGCCAGGATATAGAAAAAATTATAGGAATCATAAAATACATGTAAAATTGCCAGAAACCTACAACCTCCAGATGGTTCCTAGGCCAGATAAATCCTCAAACCCAGTGGGGCCAGCATCTTCAGAACGTCAGATAGTTCCATTCCCCTATCCCATATTATCAGTGGCCCTTTCCAACAGGAAAAAGTTAGAATGGGCATAGCCCAAATACTCCCAAAGATTGGGGAAAAGATCAAAGGAGAATGTGGAGTTATAACAGATAGGATAGGATTTAACAAATGAGTATGACTGCTGAATTATTATATTGCTATTGCTCCAGTGTCTTGGAGCAGCTAGAAAGAAAAATCTAAAATTGTGTAACTGTAACGCATACCAAACTATAAAATCTGCTCTACAACTAATTATTCTGGTGTGGTTTGAAATGTATTGCTTTTTTGTATACATGTTATTTTTCACAGTTAAAATTTTAAAATAACATGTAAAAAAATACACTACAGAAAATAATGAAGAAATACTATAGATCACTATTCAGACTATTACTACACCTAAGTAAACCACAGGAAATGTTTTAGTGTTTGGCATTATTCTCCCAGGTGTATGTTTTCAAGTGTGTATGCTGTACATTTGTATATATGTACAGAGTCAGGCATTTTTTAACACATAATTAACACACTTTCACAGGTCCTAGAGATTTAAGATGATACAAAGATAGACCTGAAGCCAGATAATCTCTGTCAATTAAAAAAAAATTTCATGATTCAGGTAATTCAAAATTAATTTTAAAGATATAGCAATCACTAGTCAATTCCTTGGAATTAAAAATGAAATAGGCTGTTACAGTGCTCCACAAAATTGATTTTTAACGTACACTTTTAGAAGTCATTAAACCCTTTCAATGTGTATATACTATATATATCATTTTTTCTACTCTGGTATAATCACCTTGCATATCTGGTAATTGCTTCTGTTCATCTACAAAATCACTCTAAATGTCCATTTAGGTTCACCATTCAACATCTGACAATGTCTACCTCATTTTTTTCATTTTCTCTTTCCTTCCAGAAGAATTTCATGTTGTATCTACCTCAAGCCACTTATAAAATTTCCCCAAGAATCATTTCTGCTCTTTACTGCCAGCAATATAAAACTTAATTTTGCCACAGAAGTTTTTGATTCTGTATAATCTTTATCTCCCCAATCTCCCATTTTATACCATCCTATTTTGTATCTTCTTTGCCATTGTATTTCCTTATTGTGCTCTGCTTTTATTTCAGAAATCATTCTTCCCTGATCCTGTTGAGAATGCCACATTATTTTATTAAAATTTTCACTCTATTGTTACGTTCCCAAAATTTAATCTTTCTCTGAGTCTGCAGATGAATGTTTCCTTTCCTCTGTTTCGAGGTTTTTTCCAAAAGTCCTTTTTACTCCCCTCCACTCCTACTTAATTTTGACAAGGAGAGATTTCTAAAGTCTAAAATGTTTCTATTCAGTTAGTTGCTGGTTATATCCTTTCTAAGCTACTTAGCCAGGAAACAGTTTAATATGCACATGTTGTAACCCAATTATCAGGTCTAGAATGTTTCTATTGCTGTAACTCTACTGCAGTGTAACTGGAATTATCTCCCACTTCTACTTCCAGGCTTTAAATTATGCTTAAGTAAAGAAATACATAAAAAACAATTCTCCGAATTTGCAGATATCAAAATAAATGCCTACAGCATACTATTTTTGCCCTGTGGTTTTCTTAGAAATGCAATTTCCAAAAAAGCAAAGGAAGAAAAGTGATGACTAACAGAAGGAAGGGAAAGTCAGCCCTAAATCTTCTTCAAAGGTTTAAGAAGGCCATGTAGCAGCCATATAGCAGAGGCAGCTACCTCGTTTTCTGATTTCTGCCAGGAGTCACACATGAGAAAAGTGCTTATAAGAAACTTTTTCAGGTGGGTAGGATCATCAGTGACAAAAGAAAGATGTTGTACCAATTGCACTTTTTCATAAGCTGATTTTGTAAACAGAAATTCCTCCCAAATTGTAACTGGCTAATCACAAATTTTAGTTTATAATTTTGTTTTGATTTTTCATATATTTCAATATATTCCTAAATACTATTAGAGAGAAGCTGGAAGAGATGCAATATCATAGAACTTGCTGAACAAATGAGTAATCAAACAACTATTTCAAGAGGTTCCACTTTAAGGCTGGAAGCCCATATCATGAACCAATGCTCTATAGTACAACAGAAAAATAATCCCATGATTTATATGTTAATCTCAATTCCAAAGAACTCAGTTTCCAATTTAGCCTTTTTTAAAATCAGAAAAATCTTGATTAATTTCTGTATAGGCTGTTTATATCCTAACACTGTTTTTAAACTATATTTTAATATGCTAAATATAATAAATCTAGATGATCTTTAGTCAGCTAAATTCAATTTTATCTAAAATACCAATGAAATTCTAATGACTCGTCATTTACATTTCAATGACAGGAACAGTTAATTGATTATAGGAATAATGACAGGAATAGTTACTTGGCTATAAGATTATTGACAGGAAAAGTTCTTAGGCTGCAGGACTACCATCATTATTTAATCAAATTAGATAATACATGTAAAACACTGCAAGATAAAAATAACTATCACCAGTATTCATTAAAGATCCAAAAACTCATTTATACTTATTCCATATTCTAAGCATAGCCCATATACAAAGTAGAATTTTACACTAAGAATTTCAGAAGAGAGAAATTAATAATCTATAATTTGAATCCTTTGGTGAAATTAAATCTCAAGGAATAATGTCTACACCAGGAGAGGTTACCACATATCATATCAGCTTTCACATCTGCATAGTACTTTTCAGCAACACATTCACTGAACTGAAATATATTGGCCTGTGTGGTTTTAACTTTAAATACCTCTGAACTCTATTAAGAAACTGCAGAGAATCATTGTAAGAATGTTAAAAATGAGCTGAAACAACTAAGATAGCCAGTATCCAGTCTGTTCAAACTGGGTTATACACATTGAAAAACATATTCTGAAACTTTAATAGCATTTAAAACATAAAATAACGTACCTAAACTGTCTAAATTCATCAGTAATGTAAATCATTTAGCAAAGCCATTTCGTTCATATTTTAAGGTGTTTTTCACAGAGCATGAAAAATAATAGCACATAAATTCAGGTCCATGTCAGTAAAATTAAAGAATACATAGAGATACACAAGTAGTTCAAGGGTAGAATTCTCATCTGCCAAGCAGGAGACCCGGGTTCAATTCCCGGCCCATGCACGCCCAATAAAAAAAATTCAACAAGGGCGGGCCACGGTGGCTCAGCAGGTAAGAATGCTTGCCTGCTGTGCCCAAGGACCCGGGTTCGATTTCTGGTGCCTGCCCATGTTAAAAAAAAAAAATTCAACAAATGCTGCCGTGATAATGGGACACCCACATGCAAAGCATACCAAAAAAATAATAATAATAATAAAGCACATAGAATTAGCCATGAACATAATTGGCTTCTGATATTCAATACGCTAAGATGGCAAGTTTCGAATTTAAATTTTACTTATAAATATATGTATGTGAAACATACACAAAAGCACACTGGTTTCCAAATATCTGTAGTGAGTGTTCCCACATAAGCATGAAAAGAAAGAGAACTAGAGAAAAGCATAAATAGAATCCTAAGACACACATACACCAAGGTCAAATGCATAACATTTATAAATTATATATTTTTTAAATAATGAGCAATGCTTACTTAAAACATTCCCAAGAAATCCTTCCAATTAAATTTATTACCATAATTTACATCAATTTTTCATTAAATAAGTACACTGAAAATCTTAACATTTAAATTTTACTTCAGACATTTATTTTAAAGTGACTTTAACACCAATTTTATAACTAGATTTTGGCTGATTGTGATATTAACATTTGAAAATAATGTTATTTTCAAGTACAAACTTGAGTTAAGCTATCCATTAGAGGCATCTCTATGTCTCTTAAGAAGTTCCACATTTCGAAATCCCTAAAAACTCCAGTTATGCATGACTGGCAGCCCAGGTTAATAATAGCAATGAACTATACTCATCCAAAACCACAAGATTGTCAGGTGACATGCCAAGAAATCTGAATTTAACTACAATGCAAAAAAGGCTAATTCCAGCAAAAGGATTATAGGGGACTGGGAGACATTATGAAATCATTGCCAAGTACAAAACTTATTTTTGCAGAAGGTTCCATCTATCCAGTCCTACTGTTTCATAAGGAACATCTTACTCTTTTGTTTCGCTGAAGAATCCATTATTCTTACAGAAGCAAATTATGTCTGGTTTTCAATTCCTTTATCTCTTCTATAATAAATGTATGGCTACAGAAAACAGAAAATCAATTCAATTATCTGAAAATAAGTGCTGTCCTGGCAGGTGGTACAAACCAGATATGATTAAAAAAAAGTGCTTTAATCAACAAAGGGTGGTTCTGGGCAAAGTGTTCAGGCAACCATGGGTGACAAGAACCCAACTCTTTAACAATCCACATCTATCAGGAATTTAGGCTCATCTAGTAAACAACAACACAGAATAGTTTCGTTCTCAACTTCTGTGTGCCCCAATTCTGCCATTTCAGACAAGTATACATATACATTCTTGGGAGCCACAGCAAATCTGTGTTCTATCCAGTTGACAAGCAACTGGAAAAGCCAGCCCTAATTATCACAGAACCCAGAGGGGACAGAATATAGTCTGCTCATTGACGTGAATTCTATGTTGAATTCAGGCAAACAAGCACAAAATAGTTTCTCTGAATTTATATTTTATAAACTTCAATAAAACTACCATGTTTACTTGGTCAGTTTATGAAATACAGACATTTCAGCTTGCTTTAAAAATAATATCTTCCACTGGGTATGTATTTTAACATGTATAAGCACATTGTTCCAAAAATACCATCTGTGTATGCTAATATGACTAACACATTATCAGAAATGTCTTCATACAATGGGCAAATAATCCACAACCTAATAAACTATATGTGAACTAACACCAAGAATCATCCCCCCATCCAACATGGCACAAATAGAGGAATGGACTTCAAATCAGTCAAACTTGGATTCAAATCCCAACTCAGCCACTTACTGACTGTGTCATCTTAGGGAGTTATATAAATATCTGCCACAACAGGTTCAACAATGGCACTATAACTCATTAGCAAGAAACTTCATAAAATCCACGAATTATTGTTCAAGTTAGCATCCTGCAAACAGACACTAAAGTAAATTGAGTGCTTTTTACAAGTTCTTTTCCAGTGGAACAAGAAATATTTCATACCTAGAATCTTTCATATCAAATACCTGAAGCGATTTAAAAATTAATTTACCAGAAATTTAGAAATGTCCTAAAGCTAATAAATAGATTTAAGCTTATTTCATATTCATATATCTACTGAAAAAATAGTGCAACGCTAGTTGTTTCACGTGCATTACCTCCAAGCCCTACATCAACCCCTGAAGCAATGATAATATCCACTTTACAAAGAAATAGAATCTAAAGTTTCACAGCTCATTCATGATAGACCTGAGATACAACCCTTGGGAGAATATAATCACAGAGTACAGGCATGCTTACTGCAGCATTAAATGTGCTAATGGGGGAAGGGAATAAATCTACAAATGAGTAAATGTTCTTCAATAACAGACTTGGTAAATAAACTGTAAAATGTTCATACAGTGAAATATTTTTAAAGGGTAAGCTAGAGCTTTATGCAGAGACCTCAAAAGTAATTACAACATTAAAAAAAGTAAGGTTCAAAACAGTTTGTATATCATCAATATGGAGGCTAATATGTTTCTATGAGCATTAAATATTTTCAAGAAGATTAATAAGATAATTAATACAAATCATAAAATTAATGGTTAATAAATGTGACCCCTAGAAAATGAAACTGGGCAATAGAGAAAGAAAGAGAGAAATTTACTTTTTACATTATGTTCTTCTGCATCTCTAGGCTGGTACTAAAACTTCATGCTCATTTCAATAAACATTTCCTTGAGTCCCAAGGTTCTAGATCTCATCTCCTACAAGGAGTGAAAAAATGAGTTAGATAACCGTCATACTCTTATGATAGAAAATGACCTGTTTTTAATACTGGAAGTGCTTCATCTTGAAAAAAGAACTGGCCAGAGGAAAAGCCTGTTGAGAACTAGCTCAAAAACCAACAAACTGCCAGGAAACTAAGAAACAATGGAAGAAAAAGGATATGTTCCAACAGAGAGAAACCAGTAGTTGAATTAATCAGAAGTTTATTTCTCTACTGACAACCTACTAAATTTCTCTTCATACAGATGCTCAAAACAAAAATTTAATGCCTACCTTTGTAGGTATTAAGTAAGTTCTGTTGATCCTATCTCCTAAACATCTTCATTCAGACCACCACCACATGGCCACCATCCTAGTCTGAGCCACCATAATCTCTCACTGTCGAAATTAGTTTCCCAGTCTCTCAACCTGCTTTCCTCCAACTCTATCTTCACACTGTAGCCAAATCAGGAAAACCACATGTCACTCAGCTACTTCAAAACCCTTCAGTGATGCCCCATTGCTCTCAGGGATAAAGTCCTAACTTTCAAATAGGCTTGCCTTTGCCTATCAACCTCCCCCCTCCCCCACATCCTCTACCCACATTCATTCCAATCAGTTCTTTACATATAAAGTTTTTACTTCAAACTTTCTCCATTATGTTTTTTCTTTGGTCTGACACACTGTCTTCTGTCCTTCCCTTATTAGCATAGCTCATTTCTCAGGTTTCAGCTTTCATGTTATTTCACACAACAAGCCTTCCTGATCACTCCCACCCTCTGCCCTACATCTAGAATAGATTTCCCCTCCCATCTGCCTCCGCACCATCTCTCTCTCTTTCCCCAAATAGAGCCCTTAACTAATACTCTACACATCCTTCATCCTGGTGCCTGAACAGATTACTGTTTTAACTATCTGTTTATTATCTTCATTCCTACTGAACCATAAACTCTATCAAGGCTGGGATTATAATTCTCTTGTGCATAGCTGTATTCTAGTGTCAGGCACTACAGATAACATTTAGCAGTCTCTCATTAAGTCAAACTAAGTTTTAAATGAACTTTAAAGAAATTTCTTATTTTGAGATCAGTTTAATATTAACAAAACACTAAATAGGATTTTGGTGATTTTTATAACAATGAAAATTATTTCTATCAGTACCTATTTGCTCATACTTATTTTGCAGAACACAGTGATTCCAGAAGTACTACATTTGGTATTCCTCTCAACTCTTTATCTTTAACGAAGATAATAATCAGTCTAAACATAACATAAACAAACTATACAATCCTTTTTACTCTCTTTCCCCCAAGATTGGGGGTGGGAGGTGTCTCAAGGGATTTTATGGGGAGCTACCAAAATGTTGAACCTTAAATTTCTCCTCTTTTCCTTTAACTTTCCTTCTCGGTGCTGATCTTAAGTCATAAACCATTTCTAAAGAGTACTTAAAATATTTGGAGCTCAAAAGATCTGGCCTCGAATCTTTATTAGCTTTGGTGCCTTGGACATCATTCACGCTTCTTAAATCTCTATTTGCTCACCCATAAAATAGTTAATAAAGTTTATATTCTCTACTAACCTCAACCATGGAGTTGTTGGGAAAATCAAGCAAGATAATATACATGTGGCTTTGACTACCTATTGACAAGGCATTGACTCCACAAGAAACATGGAAATCAGCATGAATAAAATCTTAGTACAGGCCTGCTTTTCAAAAGAGGGTTGAGTCTGCTATCCTTAGAAAGGTCCACATGACAAGGCTGGCCTTCGGCTGGCATCCATGAACGTGACTGGAAAATAGTTCCCTGCACTGACACGAATTATTTCCCTAAATAAGAGTAACTTACTGTGCCTAAACTGTTTGCACAACGTGATTTATTCTGAATACTTACTCTCCTTCTGGAAGTTTGGTTATACACTAGTTAGAGAGCGTCTACATGACAAGTGCTCGTTAAAAGTCTTGAATTTTTGAAGTCTACACATCATTGCTGGAGGATTTAAGTATGTGCTATGTGATTCCATTGGCAAAGGACATTTGGAAGCTTATGTTTAGTTTTCTTTAGATTTTGCCCCTTGCGCATTTTCCTTTTGCTGAATTTGTTCTGTATCTTTCCACTGTAATAAATTTCAGTCATGAGTGCAACTACGTGCAAAGTCCTGTTAGTTCTTCTAGTTAATCACTGAACCTAATGGTGATCTGTCCCAATGTGAAAGAAAATATATTCAAAGAACAAGTATGATATCTGTCAAGCTAGAATGAGGACAGAGCTTGTAGCATAAAAACAGAAGTATCACTCCATGTCTTCAGTGTCATTAAAAAAACAAAAAACATAAAACCAAATAATCTTTATGTTCAGTTGGAGAACAAACAGCTGCTTCCACCCTAATCAGACCCTATGGTTAAGAGTCCTTCCATTTCTGTAAAGGGGCCAGCCACTCTAGAACATCAACTAGTTCTATCTCCCTATCCCATATTATTGACAGCACCTTCTAACATGAAAAAGTTAGAATGGGCGCAGCCCAAATATCACTAAAGAGTGGGAGAAAGATCAAAAGGTGACAGTGGAGTTATACAGAGAAGGTAGGGTTTAACAAATAAGTATGACTGCTGAATCGTAATATTGATATTTCTTTTAGTCTCCAGTATCATAGACCAGCTAGAAGTAAAAATCTAAAATTGTGGAATTGTAACCCATATCAAACTTTGAAATCTCCTCTACAACTAATTGCTGAGATGTGCTTTGAAATTTATTGCTTTTTTGTATATATGTAATTTTTCACGGGGAAAAAAAAAGTTGATTGTGATTAAAAAAAAGTCCTCCCATTTCATTGGTTCTAGTGTCAAGTCTGACACCTCAATGTTTCCTTCAAAACCACCCACATTTTCCAATATCCACACTTTCCAATATCCACACTTTCTAGATATACTCATGGTCACTTTTAAATCCTGAATCCCCATCCCACAACACTGTCCTACTTTAATATGCTTTCTCAACTACAGAGCCTTGCTAGAGAAAAAAGGAAATATTTTTTAACGAATCACTGCTGCTACTTGGCACATCTCTATTCTATCTCTTAATAATCTTCTAGCAAATACTCCAAATTTAGCTTATCGGTATATAAGCTTCATCAATATATTCTAAAATCTCTATATTCATATTGAACACTAAATTAAAACTGTAGTTAAGACTGCTAACTGTCCCTCTTTGCTTGCTCCCTTTCTTCCTTTTAATAACATATCCACCAGATCTTCATGGGAACACAATCACCTAGCTAGAGACTGCATTTCTAAATCTCCCTTGTATCTAGGTGTGTGCACATAACTAAGCTCAAGCCAATGCAATACAAGAGAATCAGTGGGTGCAACTTCTAGGCCATCTCATAAAAAAACAAACTGACTTTTCTTACCCCTTCCTGATGACTGGGACAAAGCATAATTACAACACCTCCTTACTCTGAAAGGGAAAACCACATGTTAAAGAAGGCAAAACTGTTATAGCTGACCTCTCCATCAGGACTACAAAATGAATTCATGCAACAGCACTGTCTACTGCCAAAAGTTAACCACCTACTTTCCTTTTCTATTACATAAGAGAAAAATCATTTTCCTATTTCACTATATCTTAGGGTCTCTGTTACAGTATGGCTTGCACCCAAATACATAGTTACACCCGTCTGGATTTGAGTCCCACTCCTAAGCAAGTTGTTCCCCTTTCTGGGGTTCACCTTAAAAGACTGATTCCAACTCTAAATTTATGACTGGTATATACTGCCCTTTGATTTTCGTCAGACCACACTTTTTATTAACAGTGCAATGACAATAGAAGGTGAACCATTATGCTCTACTTCAAGAAACATAAACGTGCAGTGTAAGTTTCATATATCTAACCATGAAGTTGAATTTGAGATAGCCTTAGGATGCATAATATGAACTTGGAAATCTTAAATACATAAATAAACTGTACGGGAAGGAATATGGCACAGTGTTTAAGGGGTTTTAAAGGCAGACAGACCAAGGTGCAAGACCAACTTCTGCCATTTCTTGGCTATACTGATAAATATTACAACTATAAAGGTAAATAACAGTACTTATTTCACAAAATTGTTGTAAAGATTTAGATAAGCTTAATATGTGTGAAGCATTTGGAAAACTGCCTGGCATATTGTAAATAAACAATAAAAGGCTATTATTATACTGAATGATTGAATTTTATTCACTGAATATATTACATTGGAAACCTACTTTTGCAGGCCTGCACAGCACTAGTCCTAAGGGAAGATTTAAAAATAAACCTATTTGAAGATGGCCAAATAGAGTAGCTCGAGATTAGCCCTGCTCCACTGAAAAGTTAGGGAAGGGACAGGAGGACGACTGAGGCAGTGATTCATGAGTGCAGCTGACCTGGGGGAGCTTTCTGCACCACACAGGGCGGCCCTAGTTGCAGAGGCCGAAGAACTGAGAGGCAGAAGGCTGGAGCCTGGCATGGAGGCATGGAGCTTGCCGGAGTGCGTGGAGGGGAGCCGGGGACTAGGAAGTAAGTCAAGCCATGTACCTTGGGCACACTACCCTCACCAGCTCAGCCCCATGACCAGCGACTCACCCCACACCCCACACCCCCAAACCCTCGTCACCTGCTCCCATTCCCCATGCTCCAGGTGCCCCCACCCCACCAGCCCCCAGTGCATATACCTGTCCCACAACCCCACGCCAAGCGCAGCCCAACCCACCTCTCCTGCATTACCTCCCACTCCCTGTTCCCAGAAGGCAGTTGCCAGTGCATAAGGGTTGCAGGCACTAACCTACACACCCAGTCTACCCTTGTCCCCTGCCCATAGTGTCACACAGCCTCACCCAACCCCCTGAGCCCTGAACATCAGTTTACGACATTCCTAGACCCATGCAAGCGCATGGGCCCCCAATCACATTATTCAGCTCTGGGAACCACGGTTTACAGCAGTCCTAGAACTGCACATGTACACAGTTCCCGCTCTGAGAAAGTGCTGACATGTGCATCTGGGTCACACCTACCCCCAATCCATGATGGCATAACACCTACCTGCTGCCACAGCTCTATGCATGTGCACAAAGGGCCCCATGTCTTAGACCACTGCACACCAGAGTTACTCCCCACAGATCGGTGCACCCGCAGAGCTACATCCTCCCTGGCTGCTGCGTGCCCCAGTTCACAAGCATCAGCATAACATCCCCAACCTGCACCTTTACCTGCCCTGAAACAAATCACCACACTGAGTGCACCACCCTGAACCCGGGTCCCTGCTGTACAACCATCCCACAAACACAAGGCCTTGGACTACTGAAAGAAATCAACTCTCAAAGTAAATCAATCAAGACATTTACATGCCACAAAGACAGGAGAAGATCAATAAGTATATCACAATGCAGACAGATATAACCCTGCCTAATAGCCACATTAATGAGGAGAGCCTTTGGCATCACATGTGGCAGCCCTGGTTGCAGAGGCTGAGGAACTGAGAAGCAGAACGCTGCAATCTGGCGTGGAAGTGTGGAGCGGCAGAGCCCACGGGAGTGTACAGATGGAAACATGGGACTAGGAAGTAAGCCAGGCTGCGTTCCTTGGGCATACTACTCTACAGCCCCATGACAAGTGACTCACCCCACATCCCATGCACCTGAACCTACTCACCCACTTCCATTTCCTGTGCTTCAGGTGCCTTGACCCCACCAGCCCCCAGAGCACATACCTGTCCCACACCTCCTCCCCATGCATACCCAATCCACTTCTCCTGCAACCCTCCAGAGTACTACCTTCCCATCCCTGCTCCCTTCAGACTGATGCCAGCATATAAAAGTTGCCGTCACTAGCCTACATACCGAGGCTACCCCCTGCCCCCACCCATAGTGTCCCACGGCCTCACCCCACCCTCCCTGAGCTCAGTGCAAACATTTATGGCATCCTGGGCACACTCATGCGCATGGGCGCCCAATCACGACATTCAGCTCTGGGAACTGCGCACTACAGCAATCCCAGAATCACACATGTACACAGCCCTCAGCCCCACTTCCCAGCTCAGAGAAAGTGCTGACCTGCACAACCAGGTCACATCTGCTCCCAATCCACGAAGACGGAACACTGACCTGCTGCCAGAGCTCTACACAAGCACACAAAGGGTCCCGTGCCTTAGACCAGTGCACACCAGCGTTAAGTCCCATACAGCAGTGCACCCGCACAGCTACATCCTCTCTGGCCACTGAGCACCTACATTCACAAGCACCAGCGTAACATCCCCAGCCAGCGCCCATACCTTCCCTGAAACAAACCACCACACTGAGTGCTCCACCCTGTGCCCTGCTCCCTGCTGTACAACCTACCCACAAACACAAGGCCTTAGACTACTGAAAGAAAATCAACTCCCAAAGTAAATCAATCAAGATATCTACAAGTGACAAAGATAGCAGAAGGTCCCTAAGCATATCGCAATGCAGACAGATATAGCCCTGCGCTATGACCAAATTAAAACACCTGAGGTGACCCAGACATTGGAACAACTAATCAAAGATGTTCATACAACTCTACTTAATAAAATAAGGGGGGACAGCAAATGACATAAAGGAGATCAAGAAGACAGCACAAGAGCACAAAAAGGAATTTGAAAGAATAAATACAAAAATAGCAGAAATCTCAGAGATTAAAGGCTCTGTTGACCAAACAAAAACCATTACTAGAGGCACACAACGCCAGATTTGAAGAGACAGAAGAAAGAATAAGTGATTATTCTTTCACTTATATAATAAGGACAGGGTAATTGACTTTGAAGAGTCAAAACAGCAAATGGAAAAAAAGATGGAAAAAAATTGAATGGGCTGTGAATGTGAAAACCTTGTGTCTGATGCTCCTTTTAGCTACTATATCAACAGAAGAGTAGAACATATGGAATAAAAATAAATAATAGGGGGAACAAATGTTAAAATAAATTTAGTTTGAAATACTAGTGGTAAATGAAAGCAAGGGGTAAGGGATATGGTATGTATAATCTTTTTTTTCTCTATTATCGTTTTATTTCTTTTTCTGTTGTCTTTTTATTTCTTTTCCTAAATCGATGCAAATGTTCTAAGAAATGATGAATATGCAACTATGTGATGATATTAAGAATTACTGATTGTATATGTAGAATGGAATTATATTTTAATGTTTTGTTTAATTTTTTTTTAATTAATAAAAAAAGTTAAAAAAAAAATTGAATGGGGACTCAGGGAAATGACAGACAAAACAAAGCTCACAAATATAAGAATCACTGGTGTCCGAGACAGAGAAGAGAGGAGTAAAGGGCTAGAAAGAGCAGTTTGAGAATATAATGGGGGAAAACTTCCCCACCCTCATAAAGGACATAAACATATGTCAATGAAACCCAAAGTACTCCAAACAGAATAAATCCAAATAGGCCTTCCAAGGCACATACTAAACAGTCTCTCAAATGTTGAAGAGAAGCAGAAAATCCTGAAAGTGACAAAAGAGAAAAACAATCTATTACATACAAAGGAAATCAAATAAGACTGAATTCAGACTATTAAACTAGCACCCTGGAGGCGAGAAGGCAGTGGCATGATATATTCAAGATCCTGAAAGAGAAAGACTTCCAGCCAAGAATTTTGTACCCAGCCAAACTATCCTTTAAAATTGAGAGAGAGATTAAAGCTTTCACAAACAAAGAAGTCCTGAAAGAATTTGTCAACAAGAGACCGGCCCTGTAAGAAATACTAAAAGGACTTCTGCTGGCTGAAAAAAAAAAAAAAGACAGGAGAGGGAGGTCTGGAAGAGGACACAGAATTGAAGAGTACCATTAAGGGTAATTTAAAGAATACAAAGAGATAGAGGGAAAAGAATATATAGATCTGACAAATAAAATAAAGATAAGATGGTGAAATCAAGAAACGCCTTTTCAGTAATAACTCTGAATGTTAACAGACTAAATTTACCAATTAAATATACAGGTTGGCAGAATGGTTTAAGAAACATAATCCACCTGTATGCTGCTTACAAGAGACTCAACTTAGGCACATGGATACAAATAGACTGAAAGTGAAACGGTGGAAAAAGATCTTCCATGCAAGTTGTAACCAAAAGAAAGCAGGAGTAGCTTTACTAATATTGGACAAAATAGACGTTAAATGTAAAGACATCATAAGAGACAAACAAGGACACTATATACTAATTAAAGGGTCAACTCACCAAGAAGATTCAACAATCATAAATGTTTATGCTCCCAAACAAGGAACTCCAAAGTACATGAGACAGACAGTGGCAAAACTGAAGGCAGCAATAGATGTTTCAACAATAATAGTAGGAGATTTCAATACACAACTCTTCTCTATAGATAGAACAACCAGACAGAAGATTAACAAGGAAATAGAGAAGTTAAATAACTTGATAAATGAATTAGACCTAATGGACATATATAGGTCATTGCCCCCAAAAGCACAAGGTTATACATTCTTCCCTAGTGCTCATGGAACATTCTCCAATATAGATTATATACTGGGGCACAAAACAGGTCTTCATAAATTTAAAAATACTGAAACAATTCAAAGCATTTTCTCTGATCACAATGTGATGAAGCTGGATCTCAATAACTACCAAAGAATGAGAACATTCACAAATATATGGAGATTAAATAATACACTCTTAAAACAACTAACAGGTCAAAGTAGAAATTGCTAGAGAAATCAGCAGCTATCTGGAAACAGATAGGATGAAAGGGATTCTCTAGTGGGTCAGGAAATAATATTATCATATTGAAGATGAACAAGATTGAAATGGGTTGTATAGACCTATGTGTCCCACTGACTCACACTAGAAGTATGAATGAGTTCTTGTAAGAGTTACTTCAAAGATATGATTCTTGTATAAAGAGTGTTTAAGTCCAGAGTACAGGGGGAAATACTGCTATTGCATGTTATGAGCTATGTTCAAAAGGAAACCATCAGCACTACCACAGCAACAGCAGAGGTAAATAATGGGGAGAGGAACAAGAGTTAAGAGGAGGTTTAGATCTCCTATTTGGTGAGGGTGTGTTTATTGGTTTTCTGTCTCTTGGAAACAATGAAATTATCTAAAATTGAGAATGTTGATGGATTGTGGACTTTGGGCCCTCTACATGACGCCCGATGAATGCAAGTGGCTGAAGGATGCACGATGGAGAAGTAGAATGGTCAACAATGGTGTATACTTATGAAAGAAGACTGTGTTGCTACAAAAAGGAACAATGTTGTGAGGGATGCAACTATGTGAATGAACATGTGGGACATATGGCAAGACAAAATAAGCCAGGAAGAAAAAAACAACTATGGTATGGCGTCCTTTAGAAAATGCTTATAAGAAAACAGGGGCTAGAATGTAAGCTTGTAGAGCAGACACATTAAGTCCAAAGTGGTGATCATTATTTCTGGATCTTTAGAGGCTGTTTTGTATATATAACCTGATATTTAGAGATAAGAACAAAGCCGAACTGGTTGGAGTTAAAGTAATTTAGAACATAGGGGTAAGGAAGACAGTGTCTATATTTTAGAACCACACATACTCTTTGAGACCAATGGAAGAAAGGTTTATTTGATCTGGAACTGAAATTTTCTATAGTGCATAATCTAATTCAACCTATCTGTATAGCTCATTTGAACAACTGAAATACAGAGAGCACAGAATGAGAAAAAGGTCCTTTAATCCTGTATAGATTATTGTAATGCCTGGAAACATCCTAGAGTATATTAACCAGATAATCAAAAAGTATTGGCAAAGTCCCCTGCAGGAGGGGGAAAAGAATATGGAACTATTAAGATCTTACCATTGGGGAATCCCCTGATACCTTGTCAAACTTCAGGGACACCCAAATCAACAGGCCATGCCCTCAATCATGAGGCTCACTTTTGTGACGTTTATGTAGGTAGCAGAGAAGCTTAGACTACCTATAGGCATACCTAAGAGTTACTTCTGGAGGACCTCTTTTGTTGCTCAGATGTGGCCTCATTCTAAGTCCAACTCTGCAAGCAAAATCATTGCCCTCCCCTCTACATGGGACATGACATCCAGGGGTGAAAGTCTCCCTGGTGACGTGGGAGATGACTCCCAGGGATGATCCATCCTGACCAAAACGGGGAAAAGAAGTATCAGTGGCAGAGAGAGTTCACATAGAGGTGAGAGGCTACTCTGGAGGTTGCTCTTACGCAAGCTTCAGTAGACCTTGCTACCTATCATAACCTGCCAACCCCAACAAGGATCATTCCAGCCAATCCTAAAGAACACTAAGGGCAATACAGAAGATTTCACAAAGGTTCCAGGCACTAGAGTAACTTTCCAGAAACCTACAACCTCCAGATGGGTTCCTGATCCAGATAAGCCCTGAAACCTAGCCCAGCCTCTCCAGACCATCAGATAGTTCCATCTCCCTACCCCATATTAGTGACAGATCCTTTCAATATGAAAAATTCAGAATTGCCATAGCTCAAACACCCCTAAAGAGAGGTATGGAGAGATCAAAGGTGATGGTGGAGTTATAGAGAAGATAGGATTTAACAAATGAATATGATGAATTAAGTAGATATCATCTTGTTACTCAAGATGTAGTGGAGAGGCTGGAGGGAACTGCCTGAAAATGCAGAGCTGTGTTCCAGTAGCCATGTTTCTTGATGATGATTGAATAATGATATAGCTGTCACAATGTGACCGTGTGATGGTAAAAACCTTGTGTCTGATGCTCCTTTTATCTACCTTGTTAAGAAACGAGTAGAACGTATGGAATAAAAATAAATAATAGGGGGAACAAATGTTAAAATAAATTTAGTTTGAAATGCTAGTGATAAATGAAAGTGAGGGGTAAGGGGTATGGTACATATTATCTTTTTTTTCTATTATTGTTTTATTTTTTTCTGTTGTCTTTTTATTTTTTTCTGAATTGATGCAAATGTTCTAAGAAATGATGAATATGCAACTATGTGATGATATTGAGAATTACTGAATATATATGTAGAATGGAATTATATGTTAATGTTTTTGCTTGTTCTTAATTTTTTTAATTAATAAATAAATTTTTAAAAAATGAATATGAATGCTGAATCATTAACTTGACACCTCTTTTAGTCTCCAGTATTTTAGAGTAGCTAGAAGTAAAAACCTAAAATTGTGGAATTGTAACCCATGTCAAACTCTGAAATATGTTCTACAACTAATTGTGGTGCTATGCTTTGAAATATATACCTTTTTTTGTATATATGTTATTTTTCACAAAAAAAAAGAAGGAAAAAAGTCAATTGTAATAAAAATCTATTTAAGCCCTCTCATCTCCTATATTCTGGAGCAGCTAGAAGGAAAAGTATAAGAGGATCGTATGGTAGCCCATGACAAACTCTGGGATCTGTCCTGTAACTACTTGTTGAAGAGTGCTTTGAAAACTATTCCTTTTTCATTTCTTTGCTTTATTTGTTATACTATACAATTTAAAAAGTTAAAAATAAAAAAAAATAAAAATAAACCTATTTATGCTATAGCACAGAAATATGAGCTCTGCAAATACCTCTTTTTCTTCATATTATTATTTATAAAAGTCAGCTTTGTATTTAAAAGAGCCAACCCAGCCCTATAAGAGCCTGTAATCTAAGTAAGAAGACAGGGCATGTACAAATAAAATTCATCATTATGTAATAAAGTATTATAAGATATGTCCCAGTTTCTTTAGAAACTGTTATATTTGAGTAGTCACTCTGATATGGAGAGGGCACAGCACTGACTAGGGATTACAAGCTGAGGGTAAAATATAAAGGGCAAGTTCATGCAACAACCAAGCCCAAGGGCTTACATATTCGGAAAATAAGGATGAAAAAGTAAAACACACCCACTAAAATTCTCAAATATAACAATTCTAAACTGTTCTGATACCAGTCAAAAGAAACCGGGAATATCATAGATTCCTTAGCCGAGGAACAATACTACATAAGTGTTGTTAAAAGATGTACCAGGCGATGCAAGGGTACTAGGCGATGCAAGGGTAGCTTGGTGGTAGAGTTCTCGCCTGTCACACCAGAGACCCAGATTTGATTCCCGGAGCCTGCACATGCCAAAAAAAAAAAAACTAGATGTACCAAAGAAGGACTGGCCCTACCCTAATCAAAATGGCGGTGATGCTCCACCAAAACTAAAGTTTTGAACAACCAACAAGAACTGGCAAAAACACCTTTTTAAAAGCTCCAGAAAACAACGAAAGAAACAGGGCAAGTTATTACTGCAAGAAAACAACTTGCAGTAACAGGGCAAGTCTGAACCAAGAAAAAGGCTATTTAAATGCAGTAGGATCTCATGGTACCCTGGCTGACTTTTCCCTGACTCCCTCACCAGCTCAGCAGCACAGAGCCAGCCTACAGTACAGCCAGCCTCTGGTCAGTGTGGATTGCTGGGCCCAGTTCCGGAAGGACCAGAGTAACCGTCGTGCACTCTGGGATATCATGCATACTGGGAGCATGTATGTCTGTGTAATGGTGGCCTGAGGGACTCACCATCCCAGAACTTTCCCTGAACGTAGAAGGCAGCTCACCAAGCTCTCTACAGAATGCTGTGGGAAAGCAGTCAAGTTGTGCTGCCTGTATGAAGGGACTGATGGCTGTGTCACTGAGGGCAGTGCCCAGGACCATGAGGAAACTGGTTCCTAGGGAAAGGGAGGCATTCATATGTGTGCAGAATTTTGAACTGTAATCTTCCTTGCCTTCCTGAAATCCTTTTATATCAAGTCAGCACCCTCAGGCTGTGTTCTAGCTACCCAAAATCCAGCTCTGGACTTATTTTCTAACCCCCAAATTATCCTCTACTCTCTTTTCCACAAACGAACTTCTCTTAAAGACCCAGAAATTAAAAGTACATGTTGATCTGGATATTCTGAGTGGGGGTGAGCTTCTACTGCCTCTGGCCTTCTTTATATCAACTGACCAAACTGCACTCTTACCCTCCCCTCCCCAACAACAAAAAAAGATTTGGTGAATAATTAAATGTGGTACTAGGGCAATGTTAACAATTCCTCAAAATAACCCAATGGCAGAAATAGGAAACCTATACAATTTAATTTACATTTATCCTAAGGCACTGGAGGGGTATCAAAATGAAGATGTACCAAAGGCAACTAAAATGCGTACCTGGACCTCCCTTTGTGGGAAAGTCGGATAGATTTTTTACTACCATGCATTGCTATTGTGCTCATTTAAAAATGTAAAAATACATCTTTTTAATTTCTATTTTCTTCTTCATTTCTAAAATGATGCCATATTAATAGATTTTTATCTCATACTTCAAACTTATTTTTAGGGTGACAAAATCCCAGCATTTTGAAGATATGAAAAACTGAACAAAATATGCCAATAACCTAGTAGCATCCCTTTTATAGCTAGCAGCTTGCCAATGAGTGTAATTAACAAGATGTAGAAGTTTTAAAAAGCTTGTTTTTAAATAGTTTGCAAGATCATAACCTAAAAGCCATGATTTTAACTGGTCCCTTAGTTCTAAGTGCTTCTGTACTTATGAGAATCAAGAGGTCATCCAAAAGAAAGCAAACATCACTCATTTATTTAATCATCATATTAAACCATTTGAATTCAATATCAACCTAAAACTTGAAAATTGGGACAGTCTCTAAAATACAGAAATAGGTTTTAGAGAGCTCTTTCTTCTATGGGTTATTCAAAGAAGTCTTCACTAATAAAAACTAAATTTAATTAAAATCACTGTAGTGATTCTACAAAGAAATACACAATAAAAGCAAGGCTTAGAAAATTAAATATCATCTCAGTGTTACCAATTCCATTAAGCTATTCAATCTTTCTTCACTTTTTTTAAAAAATTAAGTTTAAACTTCTAATAATTCCCCAAAGTAACCTCCAAACACCCCCAAAATAAAAATGTCTCTAGAATCTATCACTTCCATTTCTCATGTCAATTCCAAACTCCAGACCCTCTTGATAGCATATGTAGGTAACAGTAACGTGTTTTTTTCTTTGTGTTCTTTTTTAACTTGAGCCTTACCTCTTCCAACTTACTCCAGATTCATCTTCTATGAATCACTTCATCAGGTCATTCCACTACTCCAAAACTATGAATGACTCCTGATTTCCTTTCATACAGATGACCACAAATTTTCTAAAGGATATCCATTCTCCCACCATACTATAATAGCACCCAATCATACCACCACCAACCCTTTTACCTTATAGGGAAAGGTGTTCCTCTTCCTCTCCAAGTCTATGGATTTAATCCCATCCCTTCCGGTCTCATGTTCAAACCTGTATGTTTCTTTTAACTCTTATCTCTTTCCTCTATGTCCACAAAGCACTATATTAGGTCACTGCCACATTTCTTTCCCTTCTAAATAAAATTTCTTGAAAAAGATGCCCAATTACAATCTCTTTTTACCCCATTCAACAGGTGCACATTTGATACTGTCACTTTGCTGCATTCTATTCCCTAATAACCTCGTCTCATGCAGTTTTCAACACATTAACATTTCCTGGCTATCCTTTTGAATTCCTCTAACAGAAGTGCTTGGAATAGAGCCCAGGTATATGTATTTTTAAAAACCTTCACACATACAGTGGAATATATACAGTAACATGGATGAATCTCAAAAGTGTTTATGATAAATGAAAGAAACCAGAAATTTCATTCATATGAAATTTTGGAAGAGACAAAACTATAAGGACAAAAATCTTATCAGTGGTTGCCAGGAACTGGAGGTGGCGGAGGGAAGATTCACTACAAAAGGCATAAAAGGGAACTTTTTGGAGTGATGGAAATGTTCTATATCTTCAATTAAGATGAAGGTTACATGCCGGTATATATCCGTCAAACTCATCAAACTGCATACCTAAAAATCAGTTTTGCTGCATGTAAATTATGTCTTAATAAAACTAACAACAACAACAAAAACCCTTCACAGACGACTATAGCGTGTAGTCAGGGTTGAAAACTTCTGATTCAAGAGTAAGACTTCAAAATCTCTATCTCCAGCCCTAACTTGCCTGCCTACCTACTAAGAAACCCCCTGCTGAATCTCAAAGTACCTCAAGCCTATTAAAGCACTACAAATGAACTTCCTTATCTTCACCTCACCTACTCTTATCCTTCTCATAGTCCTTAACTTGGTTAATGGCACTACCATTCCCCATGCCCCAGTTTCCTGACAGTAGATTGTCACACACCTTCTCCCTCCCACTCCATAGTCAATCACGCATTCACTGAATCATCTTCTCTCAGGTATGACTCCTCTTTTCCCATCCTTCTATTCTGTCATGACCATACACTTTCTAGTCTTTAACAAATGCAACAGTGTCTTAACTGGCCTCTGCTTCCCATATATGCCCACTGTGCTCCATTTGTCTGTCACAATATCAATTGAGATAACTTACTAAAACACAAAGATGATCATACCATACAACTGCTAGTTCCCAGGTGCCTAATACACAAAACTCCCCTTATAATTTGAGCCCCAATCTCTCATCTTCTGGCATTCCCCTGTATGGATATCCTGAAACTCTCAATTATCACCAAACTTGCACCCTTTTTAAGGTCATGCCTATGAGCATACCTCAACTAGCAGTATATCTTTCTTGCCTCATTCAACCTGAAAATTCCAAAGTACCTTAAATTCAGGATTCAACTTAATGTCAACTCCTCAAACAGCCTGCCTAAACAAGGTCATCTCCCTCCATGCCCCCAAAATTACTGATACAGCTTTATTAGAACACATTATAGTCATCTGCTTACATTTATTTAATACATACTATGTGTTGGGACTGTGAGACCGTGAGAATGCAAAAACAAGTAAGACAAAAATACCTGCACAGATTCCAACTATTCAAGTGTCGGTCTCAATGCCCAAACTAAGAGCACCTAGAGCAAGGGTTTTTAACATGGAGTTTACTGACCCTGAAGGGATCCATAGTTGGAATTAAGTGGGTCCCTGAACATGGAAGAAGAAAATTATATTTTTACTTTCACCAATCTCTACCTGTATTTTAGCATTTCCTTCAATTAAAATGCAGGCGGTGAGGGACTTTGGGTCCCAGGTGAGAAAGGCCCACCTGTGTTCTGTGTGAGGGTCATTCAGAGTTCTCTGGGGTCAGAGGAATCCTGATTGATCACCCATGTATGCTTTGAGACATGCTTTAGGTGTGTTTTTCTGGAGGCCCTGCAACTACCCTGAAAATTGAATGTATTATAAACAGACTTATGGCCAATGGTGGCAGAGTCTACACAGAACTATGCTTCACGGTGTTTTGGGAAAAAACTTTTGACTTGTTGGCTAATACTATTCAGTATGGCTGTACAGTGCATTGTGCTTTTGAATACATTGGTAGTGCTGTCATGTGTTCTGGACCATCGATGGAGCCTACAATTCAAAATTCAAGAATTGTTTTTGCAGAAAATCTTAGTCGACATTTTTACGGTATCCAAAGAGATGACACTGCGATTGCAAAAAGCCTGCGTGATCCCAAATCAAATATTTGCAAAAGAGTAATTGGTTTGGAAGTAGACAAAATCCTCACCAATAGTTCATCAGATTTCTTTAAAAGCCATAGTTATGTGCCAATGGGTCATATTTTGTTAGAAGGTGATAATCTACAGAATTCTACAGATTCTAAGTGTATGGACCTATTCCATACGGATTAATAAGAGGAAGTATCTTCTTTAAGATTTGGCCTCTGAGTGAGTTTGGATTTCTACGTGACAGCCCTAATGGCCATAAATTTTCTGATGATTAACAAGCATTTATTCTTTTGACTTGATTATTGTCTCCTGTTTGGGTGATTTCATTATTACTGTCATTGAAACCATGTATTTACCAATAAAGTATTTGCTATTAACTTTTATTTTTAATGTTTAAATGTAAAGAACAAGTCATACACTCTAAGTTACATTAGTTCAAAATATATAAAATTTAAACCAAAATAAGTTACCTAAATTAAAAAATTATTAATAAATATGTTTTGAAGGGAAAACCTGAATGACTACCTCAATTTTAGAATTTTTGGTTTTATACATTTAATGAAAGTAATCTTTTTGAATATGCCTCATAACTTCAGCTACATTTGTAAGTTAGAATAATACTTATTACTTAGTACAGTGTGACAGCAAGATTTCACATAATAAAAAGCTGCTGTCATATGCTTGCCTCACTCAAAAAGTTTCAGTGACCCCTTAAAGTTATCTAAATGAATTCTGAAGTACAGAATGTTAATACAGTTGATCCTCATTATTTGTGAATTCTGTATTTGCAGGCTAACCTCTTGTTAAAATTTATAACCTCAAAATAAAAAAAGAAAAAAAAATGCAGGCAGTGAAATCATTCTCCTCCCTGCCTACGTGGGACATGACATCCAGGAGTGAAATGGATGGCATGGGAGATGACTCCCAAGGATGAGTCTAGCCCTGGCACCATGGGATCAACAATGCCATCTTGACCAAAAGAGAGAAAAGAAGTGTAACTAATGAAGTATCAGTGGCTGAGAGAGTTCAAATAGTCGAGAGGTTACTCTGGAGGTCACTCACACAACATTGCTAACTTGCCAAACCCCAACCAAAACCATTCCAGCCAGTACTAAAGAACACCTAGGGCAATATGTAAGATTCTACAAAGTTTCCATGAAGTACAGTAACTTTTCAGAATCTGCCAACATCCAGATGGATCCGTGGACCAAATAAGTCCCAAAACCTAGAAGGACTAGCCTCTCCAGAGCCATCAGACAGTTCCGTCTCCCTACCCCATCATTAATGACAGCCACTTCCAACATAAAAAAGTTAGAATAGGCATCTTCTCTGGGATAGAAAGATCAAAGGTGATAGTGAAGTCATACAGAGAAAGTAGGGTTTAACAAACTAATTTGATTGCTGGATCACTAAATTGATATTTCTTTTAGTCTCCAGTATCTTAGAGTAGTGAAAAGTAAAAATCTAAAATTGTGGAATTGTAACCCATACCAAAGTTTGAAATCTGTTCTACAACTAATCGCTGTGCTGTATTTTAAAATTTATTGTTTTCTTGTATATATGTTATTTTTCACCAAAAAAAAAGAAAAAAAGGTCAACAGTGATGATAAAAAAAATATTTATTTCTTCTAGCCTCCTATGTTCTGGAGCAGTTAGAAAGAAAGACCTGAGATGATGGTATGGTAGCCCATGACAAGCTCTGGGATCTGTCCTGTAACTATTTTTTAAAGAGTGCTTTGAAAACCATTGCTTTTTCTTTCTTTGTTTTGTATATATGTTATATTATACAATTTTAAAAAGTCAAAAAAATTGCAAAAAAGCCTCAGTTGTATTAGCAGTTCCTACAACTTTGATCAATGATAGAAATCACAGATGTTCTTCTAGTTTGCTAGCTGCCAGAATGCAATGTACCAGAAACGGAATGGCTTTTAAAAAGGGGAATTTAATAAGTTGCTAGTTTATAGTTCTAAGGCCGAGAAAATATCCCAATTACAAGTCTATAGAAATGTCCAATCAAAGGGATCCATGAAAAGATACTTCGAGAAGGCCGATAAAGTTCAGGGTTTCTCTCTCAAGTGAGAAGGCACATGGCAAACGCAGGGACATACATCCTTTCAAACCAGTACAGATGTTATCACATTACAGCTGATGCAAATATCTTGAAAAATTGCTTATGCTCACCATTACTTCAAAATTACAGTATTTATTAGGCCCACTGCTAGGTCTTATTATTTTAATGAATTAATAATGTTACTATACATGAATATTTTGAGAACTATTTTGTTATAATTAATTTCCTTTATAATCCTATGTATTTTATGTGTTTATAAACATTTTTCTGAGAAAAGGTCTAAAAGTTTTACCTGTCTGCCAAAGGGGTACTTGGCAAAAAAAAAAAAAAAAAAGAAAAAATTAAGAACCCCTGCCCTAGAGAACCTCATTCTCTTCTGTAGGCCCATCACAGTGTCTGGCATTTAAAAAAAAGAAAAATAGTTCCCAGGAGGAGGCTACAACAGATGCTCTGAGCTTGTGGGGTTTTATGCAGACACAATGAGGGCTCTCCTAGTGAGCAGATGGCAGAAACACCAAAAGATGGCCAGGAGCAGTTTAACAGTCAGGAACTGCTCCACCGCCAGGTGCAGCTGGAGCCCTAGAAGGAGAAGGATGCAGACCTGTTGGCCAAGACCGTGAATGTGGGCTGGATGTTCAACTTCCTCTGTCTCTATCAGGTCTTCCACAACGGTCACTCTTACTACATCGAACTTACTACAGTGCTGAGGCTATTATTCATGGTCTGTTCAGTCTAACAGCTTGACAACTGAGAATTACATACATGTCAGTTGTTAACAAGAATTGCAACAGGAAAATCTCATGATCCAAAGTTTCAAAGTGATGAAAAATTACACCTTTGGAATCAGCCTTGATGACTTTGATGACTTGGACTTCAACTGCAAAGGAACATGACAAACTTCATGAAGAAATACAGAATTTAATTAAAAATCAGGCTATAGCTGTTTTTATGGAAAACAGCAATTTTAAAGAAGCAGAAGTCTTGGAAAGAATATATGGTGGCCCAAACTATTATATGCCTTTAAAAGGAAATTGTTCCCCTTCAGGATATGGTGAGAACGGGGGAAAATTCAACCTCCCCAAGTTGAATTCTTGATATTCTCACAAGCAGTGTGGACAACTAAAGCTACAGGCTGAGCCCCCAGTCTTGGGGGTTGTTCATATGAAACTTAACCCCACAAAGGATAAGTCAAGCCTACTTAAAATTTAGGCCTAAGAGTCACCCCCAAGAGAGCCTCTATTGTTGCTCAGATGTGGCCTCTCTCTCCAGCCAACACAACAAGCAAACTCACCACCCTCCCCCTGTATATGTGAGACATGACTCCCAGGGGTGTGGACCTTCCTGGCAACGTGGAACAGAAATCCTAGAATGATCTGAGACTCAAAATCAAGGGATTGAGAAAACCTTCTCGACCAAAAGGGGGAAGAGTGAAATGAGATAAAGTTTCAATGACTGAGAGATTCCAAACAGAGTCAAGAGGTTATCCTGGAGGTTATTCTTACGCATTAAGTAGATATCACCTTGTTACTCAAGATGTAATGGAGAGGCTGAAGGGAACTGCCTGAAAATGTAGAGCTGTGCTCCAGTAGCCATGTTTCTTGATGATGATTGCATAATTATATAGCTTTCACAATGTGACTGCTATGATTGTGAAAACCTTGTGTCTGATGCTCCTTTTATCTACCTTGTCAACAGATGAGTAGAACATGTGGAATAAAAATAAATAACAAGGGGAACAAATGTTAAAATAAATTTAGTTTGAAATGCTAGTGATCAATCAAAGAGAGGGGTAAGGGGCATGGTATGTATAATTTTTTTTTTCTGTTTTCATTTTATTACTTTTTCTGTTGTCTTTTTATTTCTTTTTCTGAATTGATGCAAATGTTCTAAGAAATGATCATGATGATGAATACGCAACTATGTGATGATACTGTGAATTACTGATTATATATGTAGAACGGAATGATCATATGTTAAGAATGTGTTTCTTTCTTGTCATTTTTTAAAAAAAATTAAAAATTAATAAAAAAATTTTTAAAGGAAATTATGATCAATTATCTCTCAGAAAGATGCATTCCATTCTGTTTTTCAACACCAGCTATAACCACCTGATGGAGAAAATTAAGAGTTACGTGAATTTTGTGTTAAGAGAAAAAGGCAGCAGCAAAAGGAGTGGAAGGTATCCCCTCTCTGCGTGGGACATGACTCCCAGGGATGTGTACCTTCCTGGCAACATGGGACAGAGAACCTGGAATGTGCTGAGATTCAGCATCAAGGGATGGAAAAAAACCCTAGAATGAGCTGCGAATTAACATCAAGGGATGGAGAGAACCTTCTCGACCAAAGGGGGAAGAGTGAAAAGAGACTAAGTGTCAATGGCGGAGAGATTCCAAACAGAGTCGAGAGGTTATCCTGGAGGTTATTCTTACGCATTAAGTAGATATCACCTTGTTGCT